>CAKXYN010000873.1:0-12436 GCA_935064755.1 Tragelaphus eurycerus | reverse complement strand
CCTAGAGGGGTGAGATGGGGCAGAAGGTGGGAGGGAGGTTAAAAAGGGAGAGGATATATGTATACTTATGGCTGATTCCACTGTTTCTCCATCTATTTCCCATGTAGTGATGGGACCAGATGCCATGGTTTTCGTTTTCTGAATGTTGAGCTTTAAGCCAACCTTTTCACTCTCCACTTTCACCTTCATCAAGAGGCTTTTTAGTTCCTCTTCACTTTCTGCCGTAAGGGTGGTGTCATCTGCATATCTGAGCTTATTGATATTTCTCCCAGCCATCTTGATTCCAGCTTGTGTTTCTTCCAGTGCAGCGTTTCTCATGATGTACTCTGCATATAAGTTAAATGAACAGGGTGACAATATACAGCCTTGACGAACTCCTTTTCCTATTTGGAACCAGTCTGTTGTTCCATGTCCAGTTCTAACTGTTGCTTCCTGACCTGCATACAAATTTCTCAAGAGGCAGATCAGGTGGTCTGGTATTCCCATCTCTTTCAGAATTTTCCACAGTTTATTGTGATCCACACGGTCAAAGGCTTTGGCATAGTCAATAAAGCAGAAATAGATGTTTTTCTGGAACTCTCTTGCTTTTTCCATGATCCAGCAGATGTTGGCAATTTGATCTCTGGTTCCTCTGCCTTTTCTAAAACCAGCTTGAACATCAGGAAGTTCACGGTTCACATATTGCTGAAGCCTGGCTTGGAGAATTTTGAGCATTACTTTACTAGCGTGTGAGATGAGTGCAATTGTGTGGTAGTTTGAACATTCTTTGGCATTGCCTTTCTTTGGGATTGGGATGAAAACTGACCTTTTCCAATCCTGTGGCCACTGCTGAGTTTTCTAAATTTGCTGGCATATTGAGTGCAGCACTTTCACAGCATCATCTTTCAGGATTTGGAAGAGCTCAACTGGAATTCCATCACCTCCACTAGCTTTGTTGGTAGAGATGCTTTCTTGATGCTTACTTGACTTCACATTCCAGGATGTCTGGCTCTAGGTCAGTGATCACACCATCATGATTATCTGGGTCGTGAAGATCTTTTTGTACAGTTCTTCTGTGTATTCTTGCCACCTCTTCTTAATATCTTCTGCTTCTGTTAGGTCCATACCATTTCTGTCCTTTATCGAGCCCATCTTTGCAAGAAATGTTCCTTTGGTATCTCTGATTTTCTTGAATAGATCCCTAGTCTTTCCCATTCTGTTGTTTTCCTCTATTTCTTTGCATTGATCGTTGAAGAAGGCTTTCTTATCTCTTCTTGCTATTCCTTGGAACTCTGCATTCAGATGTTTATATCTTTCCTTTTCTCCTTTGCTTTTCACTTCTCTTCTTTCCACAGCTATTTGTAAGGCCTCCCCAGACAGCCATTTTGCTTTTTTTGCATTTCTTTTCCATGGGGATGGTCTTGCTCCCTGTCTCCTGTACAATATTATGAACCTCATTCCATAGTTCATCAGGCACTCTATCTATCAGATCTAGGCCCTTAAATCTATTTCTCACTTCCACTGTATAATCATAAGGGATTTGATTTAGGTCATACCTGAATGGTCTAGTGGTTTTCCCTACTTTCTTCAATTTCAGTCTGAATTTGGCAATAAGGAGTTCATGGTCCGAGCCACAGTCAGCTCCTGGTGTTGTTTTTGCTGATTGTATAGAGCTTCTCCATCTTTGGCTGCAAAGAATATAATCGATCTGATTTCGGTGTTGACCATCTGGTGATGTCCATGTATAGAGTCATCTCTTGTGTTGTTGGAAGAGGGTGTTTGCTATGACCAGTGCATTTTCTTGGCAAAACTCTATTATTCTTTGCCCTGCTTCATTCTGTATTTCAAGGCCAAATTTGCCTGTTACTCCAGGTGTTTCTTGACTTCCTACTTTTTCATTCCAGTCCTCTATAATGAAAAGGACATCTTTTTTGGGGTGTTAGTTCTAAAAGGTCTTGTAGGTCTTCATAGAACCGTTCAACTTCAGCTTCTTCAGCATTACTGGTTGGGGCATAGACTTGGATTACTGTGACATTGAATGGTTTGCCTTGGAAATGAACAGAGATCATTCTGTCGTTTTTGAGATTGCATCCAAGTACTGCATTTCGGACTCCTTTGTTGACCATGATGGCCACTCCATTTCTTCTGAGGGATTCTTGCCCCCAGTGGTAGATATGATGGTCCTCTGAGTTAAATTCACCCATTCCAGTCCATTTTAGTTTGCTAATTCCTAGAATGCCGACATTCACTCTTGCCATCTCTTGTTTGACCACTTCCAATTTGCCTTGATTCATGGACCTGGCATTCCAGGTTCCTATGCAATATTGCTCTTTACAGCATCAGACTTTGCTTCTATCACCAGACACATCCACAGCTGGGTATTCTTTTGCTTTGGCTCCATGACCAACCTAGATAGCATATTCAAAAGCAGAGATATTACTTTGCCAACAAAGGTTCGCCTAGTCAAGGCTATGGTCTTTCCTGTGGTCATGTATGGATGTGAAAGCTGGACTGTGAAGAAGGCTGAGTGCCGAAGAATTGATGCTTTTGAACTGTAGTGTTGGAGAAGACTCTGAGAGTCCCTTGGACTGCAAGGAGATCCAACCAGTCCATTCTGAAAGAGATCAGCCCTGGGATTTCTTTGGAAGGAATGATGCTAAAGCTGAAATTCCCAGTACTTTGGCCACCTCATGCAAAGAGTTGACTCATTGGAGAAGACTCTGATGCTGGGAGGGATTGGGGGCAGGAGGAGAAGGGGACGTCAGAGTATGAGATGGCTGGATGGCATCACTGACTCTATGGATGTGAGTCTGAGTGAACTCTGGGAGTTGGTGATGGACAGGGAGGCCTGGCGTGCTGCGATTCATGGTGTTGCAAAGAGTCGGACACGACTGAGTGACTGGTCTGATCTGATGGCTGATTCATGTTGAGGTTTGACAAAAAACAACAAAATTCCATAAAGAAATTATCCTTCAATTAAAAAAGAATAAAAAAATGAATGTTTAAAATAAACAAGTATTATGTAAATAAGAAACAAAATTAGGATATTTATTATCAAACAATTACTATGTTACAAATGCATTTGAGATAAAATGCTGAATGTAAGCTGCTGTGCAAAGAGCTGAAGCAATTTTCAGCTTTTTTGCTTCCTGCCTCAGGGAAATCATATAATATGCTATTATTATATTATATTTTATATGATAAAATAATTATTTGTCATATAATACAGTCAGAAATCTTTTGCTTGTAGTAGCAGTAAACTGTAAACCATGAGACAGGTTTTCTTTAAGAGGCTCAGAGACCCTTTCTATGATGTCTATCAGGGACACACCTGATCTGTACCTTTACCCTGTAGTCCATGAGCTATAGTTATCTGTGTGAATATTTCATTCTCCTGCTCTCTCACCACTTACTTATCCATTGCTTGCATATACTGTTCCCTAATTGACTCCTGTAACAACTAATCTGTTTCTTGGTCATAGCACATCTCACAGTTTAATTTTTTCTCATCCTAGACCGTCAACTCCATGAGGGACTGAAATGTGACTTACTGACTTATCTGATTCATTTCCTAGGTATATACTTGACATATTACAAGTGTTCACCAAATGCTTTTTAATGAATTAGTGAACAATAAGGAATGTAAATGTAATAGCCCTGAAACTAGACTAATTAACACTTTACATGCATGCTAAGTCATTTCAGTTGTGTCCGACTTTTGCGACCCTGTGAACTGTACCCACTAGGGACAGGCTCCTCTGTCCATGGGATTCTCCAGGCAAGAGTAGTTGCCATGCCCTCTTCTAGAGGATCTTCCATACACAGGAATTGAACCCAGGTTTTCCCAGGTCTCCTACAGTGGCAGGAGGGCTCTTTACCATAGTGCCACCTGGTGGAACTAGGTGAACACTTTAATAAACACTTTAACAAAACTTTATTTCCTCTTACATTATCTTCAGTTGTTGTTCAGCTGCTCAGTTGCGTCCTACTCCACGACTCTATGGACTTCAGCATGCCCAGCTTTCCTGTCCATCACCATCTCCTGGAGTTTGCTCAGACTCATGTCCACTGAGTTAGTGATGCCACCCAACCATTTCATCCTCTGCCATCCCCATCTCTTCCCACCTTCAGTCCTTCCCAGCATCAGGGTCTTTTCAGTGAGTCAGTTCTTGCATCAGGTGGCCAAAGTATTGGAGCTTCAGCAGCAGCATCAGTCCTTCCAATGAATATTCAGGGTTGATTTTCTTTCAAATTGAATGGTTTGATCTCCTTGCAGTCCAAAAGGACTCTCAAGAGTCTTCTCCAACACCACAGTTCAAAAGAATCAATTCTTTTTCACTCAGCCTTCCTTATGGTCCAACTCTCACTTCCATACATGACACTAGGAAAACCATAGCCTTGACTAGATGAATCTTTGTTGGTGAAGTAATGTCTCTGCTTTCTAATATGCTGTCTAGGTTTGTCATAGCTTTTCTTCAAGGAGCAAGTGTCTTTTAATTTCATGTCTGCAGTCACCATCTGCAGTGATTTTGGAGCCCAAGAAAATAAAGTCTGTCACTGTTTCTATTGTTTCCCGATCTATTTGCCATGAAGGGATGGGACCAGATGCCGTGATCTTCTTTTTCTGAATGTTGAATTTTAAGTTCTTTTTCACTGCTGTCTTTCACTTTCATCAAGAGGCTCTTTAGTTCTTTGCTTTCTGCCATAAGCATAGTGTCATCTGCTTATCTGAGGTTATTGATATTTCTCCCAGCAATCTTGATTCCAGCTTGTGCTTCATCCAGCCTGGCATTTTGCATGATGTACTCTGCACATAAGTTATATAAGCAGGGTGACAATATACAACCTTGACGTTACTCCTTTCCCAATTTTGAAATTGGAAAACATCTTCAGAGAACAAAATAATTTCCCCATATTTCCCTTCCAGAACCAAGAAGTCTGAATGAAATGATATTTGTGGGTTTTTGGGTCCTGGCTCCTTTGTTTGCATTGGAGACAGCCTGTGCCTTGCCATAGATTCCCCAAGAAACCCAGGAATTGTGGGCAACTGTTTCTTAGGCTCCAGTTCTCAGAAAACTCACCAGTAGAGCTATCATTATTACCTATAAAATTTTGTTTCAAAGATACCAAAGAGTGAAAATAAGTTTTTTTTTTCCCTTCTCTTGAATTCAAGACATCCTCTTGCTAAATGCAACCATGCTTAGGTTTCTTATTTATCCTATGAAAGATATTCTTTTTTTTTAAACCATGAGGACAAATTTATAATCTCATCGATAAATGACAACATACATACTATGCATTATTTATTCACTTAATAATAAATATAAGTTGGAGGTAGTTCCATATCTGTATATCTAAAATTCTCTCATTTAAGAAATGCTTCATCATATTCCATTGCATGAATGTCATACATATTGAAATATGTCTCACTAAATAGTCATTTGAGTGGTTTATAAAAATGCATTTTTCACATATGTATGATTATATGTGTAGATTGAGTATCTAGGAGTGAGTGCAATTGCAGGGATAATGGATATGTGAATTTTAAATTTTCTGAAATTGTTCAATAAAGTCCTAAGTCCCATCACTTCATGGGAAATAGATGAGGAAACAGTGGAAACAGTGTCAGACTTTATTTTTTTGGGCTCCAAAATCACTGCAGATGGTGACTGTAGCCATGAAATTAAAAGACGTTTACTCCTTGGAAGGAAAGTTATGACCAACCTAGATAGCATATTCAAAAGCAGAGACATTACTTTGCCAACAAAAGTTCATCCAGTCAAGGCTATGGTCTTTCCTGTGGTCATGCATGGATGTGAGAGCTGGACTGTGAAGAAGGCTGAGTGCCAAAGAATTGATGCTTTTGAACTGTGGTGTTGGAGAAGACTCTGAGAGCCCCTTGGACTGCAAGGAGATCCAACCAGTCCATTCTGAAGGAGATCAGCCCTGGGATTTCTTTGGAAGGAATGATGCTAAAGTTGAAACTCCAGTACTTTGGCCACCTCATGTGAAGAGTTGACTCATTGGAAAAGACTCTGATGCTGGGAGGGATTGGGGGCAGGAGGAGAAGGGGACGACAGAGGATGAGATGGCTGGATGGCATCATTGACTCAATGGACGTGAGTCTGAGTGACCTCCGGGAGTTGTTGATAGACAGGGAGGCCTGGTGTGCTGTGATTCATGGGGTTGCAAAGAGTTGGACATGACTGAGAGACTGAACTGAACTGAACTGAAGTATAAGTTGCACCAGTTTAGACTTTTATCAGTAATATATGTTTTCTCCTCTTAGATGAAAGAATATTTGATGGCTGTAAAACCAGAATGCCAAACCCTCCAATACTCTCTTATAGTTTAGTATGTATTTCTCTCTTTATGACTAGAATAAGAAGTATAAAGATTTTTCTAAGCATTTAAAAGTTATTACCAGAGCAAATCACTCAAATTTTCCATTCTTCATCTTCTTAATCTGTAGAATGAGGGAGTTGGATAAAGTCTCTGAGTTCTTTCTCCTAAAAATTTTGGGAAAAGTATGAATAGCCATGATGAATAGGTTCAATAATAGGATGAACAATTCTTGAAGTGTTCAGTTCGGTTCAGTCACTCAGTCATGTCTGACTCTTTGCAACCCTATGGACTGCAGCACTCCAGGCCTCCTATCTATCACCAACTCCCAGAATTTACTCAGACTCATGTACATTGAGTTTACTATTTACTTAAGACTTTTTAACCTGGAAAAGTATAAAGAGAGCCCAGTTGCCCAAAGATTTCCCCTTTTGTTTTTTGACCACGTTTCTTATTTTTGTATTTCCAGAAATTTCTGCAGGGCATATTTTATATCTTTGTTCCTCAGACTGTAGATCACAGGATTAATGAGTGGGGTTCCCACAGAATAAAACAGAGTCACAAGCTTCTGTATTCCAGCATCATGCTCAGATGTTGGGCTCAAATACATGACCATCACTGAACCATAGAAAAGTGAGACCACAGCCAGATGAGACCCATGCAGGTGGAGAAAGCTTCTCGTCCAGCTGCTGAAGGGACTTTCACCACAGCTCTCAAGACCAGAGCATAGGACCCCATGATGCAGAGGAAAGGAATAAATAAGAGGAGAGAACTTATGATTGCCCAAAAAAATTCCATTACTGAGGTTCTAGCACAGGTGAGTGCTAGAAGAGGACCTGGGTCACACAGGAAATGGTCAATAATCCTGGATCCACAGAAGGACATTTGGGAAATGATGATGATGGGGACTGGGAACCAGAGGAAACCAAGTACCCAGCAGCTGATCACAAGATTGGTGCAGAGACGTCCAGTCATGAGAGTGGAGTAATGTAGAGGCCAGCAGATGGCAAGGTATCGATCAAATGCCATAATAGCCAAGAAAAAGCATTCTGTAGAACCCAGGGAGAAGAAAAAGTAGAACTGGAGAAAACACCCAGAGAAGGAGATGAACTTGTTATCAGAGAGGAAGTTGGCCAACATGTTGGGGACAGTGGAGGTGACATAGCAGATCTCCAGGAAGGAGAAGTTGGCGAGCAGGATGTACATGGGGGTGTGGAGTCTCTGATCCCAGCACACAGCACAGATGATAGAACCATTGCCCATGAGGGTCAGGAGGTAGACAGCAGAGAAGAGCACAAAGAGGAGAATCTGCCCCTCCCTGGGGCAAGGGAAGCCCAGGAGGATGAAGCCAGTAATGGTGCTGGAATTGTTGAAGGTGTTGGAGATTTTCATGGGTCTATGAGCTGTGAAAGGTCATAATTACTGAATATCCCTGGAATAGCAGAGGAACTTCATTTTCTTTGTCCCACCATGATACTGAGATTTATTTACTTGTTATTAATTCATTATAATTGAGTGTTTGCTTTTAGATACTGGGGATACAGCAATGAACACAAGAGATTAAAACCCATACCTCATGTAGCTTATCCCAGTAGGAGAATGCAATGTGTAATTCCCCTTTGAACTAAATATATCGAGTTATTGTTCTTCTTGGCAAACACCTTCTTAAGGGTAGGCTGAAGTTATTGCTATGTCAAAGAGTAGTGTCATGGTGATGACTGGGGACGTACATGATCTTGCATTTAGAAGGGTTTCTTGTAATTTCCTTATGAGTGGAAAACTGCATTTCCTATGTACTCCTTGAGTTATCACTCTAATGCAGCTGCTTGTAGGCAGGTACTTTGTTGGATCATGTGATTTTGAAGCAGGAAAACATGTGTGACTTTTGATGGCATTTAAAAATTGACATTCGGCTATCTTCCAACCTAACTTGTTGATTCATTCTCTCTAGTACCATTATCTGACAATTTCATAAGTAAATTAATCAACTTTCATGGGGAAAATTTCCTGAAAAAATAGCACCAAGAAAGAGGCCATCTAAACAGATTTCTTGAATGATAAAATTAACATATCAATAATATGACTATGTTGAAATAGTTCTGTCTATTCTCTCTGATAAGAATGCAGTGCTGTGCTTGGGAACACAGCACTTTGGAAACCATTCTTCTGGGTCAGAATCAAGATTACTTGCTTCTCAGGTCAAGGGGTACTCATGTGTTCAACAAGAACTCCCATGATTCTGTCCATTTCTATCTTAATGTACATTACCACAGTGCCTTGCTGGCTTCAGCTAGAATGAGATTGGGAGGGGGAGAAGATGACTGCATTATGAGTTCCAGCTTCCATATGCTTTTGCTCAGTTTGTAAATTTATCTGTCAGCTCATGCAGCTCAATTTCAAAAAACATACAACCCAATCAAAACATGGGGAGAAGACTTACACAGAAATTTCTCCAAAGAGGACAGGCATATGGCCAACCAACACATGAAAAATGCTCAACATTGCTCGCTGTTACAGAAATGCAAATCAAAACTACAATGAGGTATCCCCTTACACCAGTCAGAATGACCATCATCAAAAAATCTAAACAATAAATTCTGGAGAAGGTGTGGAGGAAAGGTAACCCCCTTACACTGTTGGTGGGAATGTAAATTGATACACTCACTGTCAAGAACAGTATGGAAGTTCCTTAAAAACTAGAGCTACCATATGACCCAGCAATCCCTCTCTTGGGCATATACCAGGAGAAAACCATAATTCAAAAAGATACATTGCACCTCAGTGTTCATTGCTGCACTATTTACAATAGCCAGGATATGGGAGCAACCTAAATGTCCATTGATGGGTGAATGGGTAAAGATGTGGTACAATGGAATATTACTCAGCCATAAAAGGAACAAAATTGTAGCATTTGCAGACACATGGATGGATTTAGAGACTGTCACACTGCTGCTGCTAGGTCACTTCAATCGTGTCCAACTCTGTGCGACCCCATAGACGGCAGGCCACCAGGCTCCCTCTGTCCCTGGGATTCTCCAGGCAAGAATACTGGAGTGGGTTGCCATTTCCTTCTCCAATGCAGGAAAGTGAAAAGTGAAAGTGAAGTCGCTCAGTCGTGCCCGACTCCCAGCAACCCCATGGACTGCAGCCTACTGGGCTCCTCTGTCCATGGGATTTTCCAGGCAAGAGTACTGGAGTAGGGTGTCATTGCGTTCTGTCGCACAGAGTGAAGTAAATCAGAAAGAGAAAAACAAATATTGTATCAATTTTATGTGAAATCTAGAAAAATGATACCAATGAACTTATTTGCAAAGCAAAAATATAGATACAGACATAGAAAACAAATGTATGGATACCAAGGTGGGGAAGGAGGAGTTGGGATGAACTGAGATTAAGATTGACATATATACACTACTGTGTATAAACTAGATAACTAATGAGAACCTACCACATAGCACAGGGGACTATACTCAGTGCTCTGTGGTGACCTAAATGGGAAGGAGATCCAAAAAAGGGGATATATGTATATGTATAGCTGATTCACTTTGCTGAAGTGAATGCTGAATTAAAACTTTAATTAGCTGGAATCAGGATTGCCGGGAGAAATATCAATAACCTCAGATATGCAGATGATACCACCCTTTATGGCAGAAAGTGAAGAGGGGCTAAAAAGCCTCTTGATGAAAGTGAAAGTGGAGAGTGAAAAGGTTGGCTTAAAGCTCAAAATTCAGAAAACGAAGATCATGGCATCTGGTCCCATCACTACATGGGAAATAGATGGAGAAACAGTGGAAACAGTGTCAGACTTTATTTTCCTGGGCTCCAAAATCACTGCAGATGGTGACTGCAGCCATGAAATTAAAAGACGCTTGCTCCTTGGAAGGAAAGTTATGACCAACCTAGATAGCATATTCAAAAGCAGAGACATCACTTTGCCAACAAAGGTTCGCCTAGTCAAGGCTATGGTCTTTCCTGTGGTCATGTATGGATGTGAGAGCTGGACTGTGAAGAAGGCTGAGCGCCGAAGAATTGATGCTTTTGAACTGTGGTGTTGGAGAAGACTCTTGAGAGTCCCTTGGACTGCAAGAAGATCCAACCAGTCCATTCTGAAGGAGATCAGCCCTGGGATTTCTTTGGAAGGAATGATGCTAAAGCTGAAACTCCAGTATTTTGGCCACCTCACGCGAAGAGTTGACTCATTGGAGAAAACTCTGATGCTGGGAGGGATTGAGGGCAGGAGGAGAAGGGGATGACAGAGGATGAGATGGCTGGATAGCATCACTGACTCGATGAATGTGAGTCTGAGTGACCTCCGAGAGCTGGTGATGGATAGGGAGGCCTGGCGTGCTGCAGTTCATGGGGTCGCAAAGAGTCGGACACGACTGAGCGACTGATCTGATCTGATCTCTGATGTTTTAATAGCACATCTCTCTTTCTACTGTCCTTCATACACAGTTCAGCTGTAGTTCTGTTTATTTCTAAAATATGCCTTGAGCCCTGATGCATCTGCTTCTCTTTCTTTCCCCTGCACCCTCCTAGTTCTTGTTACCCATATCATTTCTCTAAATTACTACAAAGGCCTCCCAAATGATTTCTCTGCTTCCTGCCTTTGCTTCTATACAATCAATTCTCTACACAGCAGACAGACTGACCTTTTAAAAGTGTAAATAAGATCATCAGATCAGATCAGTCGCTCAGTCGTGTCGCTCTTCCAGCCTCCTCTCTCCCCACCCGACCCCACGCCCCCCCTGTCCATCACCAGCTCCCGGAGGTCACTCAGACTCGCATCCATCGAGCCAGTGATGCCATCCAGCCATCCCTCCTCCTCTGTCCCCCTCCTCCCCCCCCCCTCAATCCCTCCCAGCATCAGAGTCTTCTCCAACGAGTCAACTCTTTGCATGAGGTGGCCAAAATACTGGAGTTTCAGCTTCAGCATCATTCCCTTCCAAAGAAATTTCAGGATTGATCTCCTTCAGAATGGACTGGCTGGATCTTCTTGCAGTCCAAGGGACTCTCAAGAGTCTTCTCCAACACCACAGTTCAAAAGCATCTATTCTTCGGCGCTCAGCCTTCTTCACAGTCCAGCTCTCACATCCATACATGACCACAGGAAAGACCATAGCCTTGACTAGGCGAACCTTTGTTGGTAAAGTAATGTCTCTGCTTTTGAATATGCTATCTAGGTTGGTCATAACTTTCCTTCCAAGGAGCAAGCGTCTTTTAATTTCATGGCTGCAGTCACCATCTGCAGTGATTTTGGAGCCCAGAAAAACAAAGTCTGACACTGTTTCCACTGTTTCCCCATCTATTTCCCATGCAGTGATGGGACCAGATGCCATGATCTTCGTTTTCTGAATGTTGAGCTTTAAGCCAACCTTTTCACTCTCCACTTTCACTTTCATCAAGAGGCTTTTTAGCCCCTCTTCACTTTCTGCCATAAGAGTCGTGTCATCTGCATATCTGAGGTTATTGATATTTCTCCTGGCAATCTTGATTCCAACTTGTGTTTCTTCCAGTCCAGCATTTCTCATGATGTACTCTGCATATAAGTTAAATAAACAGGGTGACAATATACAGCCTTGACGTACTCCTTTTCCTATTTGGAACCAGTCTGTCGTTCCATGACCAGTTCTAACTGTTGCTTCCTGACCTGCATACAGATTTCTTAGAGGCAGATCAGGTGGTCTGGTATTCCCATCTCTTTCAGAATTTTCCATAGTTTATTGTGATCCACACAGTCAAAGGCTTTGGCATAGTCAATAAAGCAGAAATAGATGTTTTTCTGGAACTCTCTTGCTTTTTCCATGATCCAGCGGATGTTGGCAATTTGATCTCTGGTTCCTCTGCCTTTTCTAAAACCAGCTTGAACATTAGGAAGTTCACGGTTCACATATTGCTGAAGCCTGGCTTGGAGAATTTTGAGCATTACTTTACTAGCGTGTGAGATGAGTGCAATTGTTCGGTAGTTTGAGCACTCCTTGGCATTGCCTTTCTTTGGGATTGGGATGAAAACTGACCTTTTCCAATCTTGTGGCCACTGCTGAGTTTTCCAAATTTGCTGGCATATTGAGTGTAGCACTTTCACAGCATCATCATTCAGGACTTGTAATAGCTC
>CAKXYN010000872.1:0-12474 GCA_935064755.1 Tragelaphus eurycerus | reverse complement strand
CCCCGTGGTCCCTGGGATTCTCCAGGCAAGAACACTGAGTGGGTTGCCATTGCCTTCTCCATTGTGTGAAAGTGAAGTTGCTCAGTCGTGTCCAATTCTAGCGACCCCACGGACTGCAGCCTACCAGGCTCCTCCGTCCATGGGATTTTCCAGGCAAGAGTACTGGAGTGGGGTGCCATTGCCTTCTCCATGACCAACCTAGACAGTGTATTAAAAAGCAGAGACATTATTTTGTTGCCAAAGTCCATGTACTCAAAGCTATGGTTTTTCCAGTAGTCTTGTAAGAATGTGTGAGTTGGACCATAAAGAAGCCTGAGTGCTGAAGAATTGATGTTTTCAAACTGTGGTGCTGGAGGAGGCTCTGAGAATCCCTTGAACTGCAAGGAGGTCAAACCAGTCAATCTTAAAGGAAATCAACCCAAATATTTATTGGAAGAACTGATGCTGAAGCTGAAGCTCCAATACTTTGGCCACCTGATGGGAAGAGCCGACTCATTGGAAAAGACCCTGATTCAAAGACAAAAGGAGAAGGTGGTGGTAGAGGTTGAGATCGTTTAGATACCATCACTGAATCAGTGGATCTGAACTTGAGCAAACTCCGGGAGATAGTGGAGGACAGAGGAGTCTGGCATGCTGCAGTCCATGGGGTCGCAAAGAGTTGGGCATGACTTAGCGACTGAACAACAACTAAAATATTTTATTGAGATGTGGCAGTTCAGATGGGTACCCTGCATGATGTGATTGGGGTATGTTGTTAATACAGAATCAGAAACCTCAGAGTCTAGTTCTAGTTCGAGTCTCAGTTGTGGCATGTGAGAAGTAGTTCCCTGACCAGAAATTGAACCCAAGCCCCCTGCTTTGGGAGTGTGGAGTCTTAGCCGATGGACCACCAGGGAAGTCCCCTGAGATACTGCTTTAATAAGAAGAGGGTTGAAGAAGTTATCCTTGAGAAGAACTTCATAAATATTATTCAGATTCTGTTTTAAGTTTGAGGTCTTTACATTCATTAAAGACTCACAATCTTTTTGGCTACATTTTTGAAGGCTTGTTTTACTTGTTCATTCCTCAGAGTATAAATGAATGGGTTCAGTAAAGGGGAGATTGAGGTATTGAGCACAGCAACTCCCTTATTGAAGGCAACACCTTCTTTTGCTGAGGGTTTTATGTACATGAAGATGCAGCTGCCATAAGAGAGGGAGATGACAATCATGTGGGATGAGCATGTGGAAAAGGCTTTCTTCCTTTGCTGAGCAGAGGGGATCTTCAGAACAGTCTGGATGATGTTTGTGTAGGAGAGAATCACCAGCATCAGGGTGAGCACCAACGTCACAACTGCTAAGATGAAGTCAACCAGCTCCAGGAGTCTTGTGTCTGAGCAAGATATTTCTATGAGGGGTCCGTAGTCACAACAATAATGATTCAGGACATTGGAGGCACAGAAATCCAGTTGACTGGTCATGATGATTGGGGATAGGATGATGAGAAATCCAGCCAGCCAAGAGCAGAGGACTAGCTGGATGCAGACTCTGCTGTTCATGATGGTCGTGTAATGTAGGGGTTTGCATATGGCCACATAGCGGTCATAGGACATGGCAGCCAGAAGGTAAAACTCTGTGGCCCCCAGGAATATGGCAAAGAAATACTGAGTGAAGCAGCCAGCAAAGCTGATGCTCTTGTTTCCAGCTGATATGCTGAACAGTAGCCTAGGAGTAAAAGTGGTTGTAAAGGAAATTTCTAAGAAGGAGAAGTTCCAGAGGAAGAAATACATGGGCGTGTGGAGGTGGGAGTCCAGTAGTGTGAGGGTGATGATCGTCAGGTTTCCAATAATGCTGAATACATAGGTGAGGAAGAGAAATATGAAGATTACAGATTGAAGCTCTGGGATGTCTGTTAGTCCCAGCAGAATGAATTCTGTTATATAGGTTTGATTTTTCATTGCTACCCTTTGGTGCCTACAAAGGAAAGAAATCAGTGATGAGAATGGAAGAGGAGCTCAGAAACCTTTGGGAGAGCCTAAGGTTTTCTTGTTGAATTGGTTCAAATGCCTTTTTTCTGTCATTTTGACTTAAATGAATTTTTCTATTGAACAGAAGTTGACTCTTCACGAGAATTCCTGTTTTTAAAAAAATCAATTTATTGGATTTTGTTTTGTTTTGTTTTACTGTGCTGTTGAGTTGTATGAGTTCCTTACGATTTATTAAGCCTTTATCAGATGCATGGTTTCCAAATATTATCTACCATTCTGGTTGGTTGCCTTTCATTTCATTCATGGTTTCTTGAATGAAAGCTGGGGATAAGCTTTCAATTTTAATTAATTTATTAGCTGATTAATTAATTGTAGTTCCCTGGAAATGGCAACCCACTCCAGTGTTCTTGCCTGGAGAATCCCAGGGACAGGGGAGCCTGGTGGGCTGCCGTCTATGGGGTCGCACAGAGTCGGACACGACTGAAGTGACTTAGCAGCAGCAGCAATGAAGGATGGAACCCTTGCCCCCTGCAGTAGAAGTGCAGAGTCTTAACCACTGTACTGCCAGGGAAGTCCCAAGGATTATTTTCTTAAATTTCCATGTATGAGGGTTTTCTCCATGGTCCTTTTCAACTTGTCATGTACTTTCCTAGCCTACCTTCTAAACCAATGCCTAAGTTATCATTTTCTATATTTCCTATTTTATTTTCATTTTCAATGTTAACTTTACTTTTGATCTTTCTTTGTTTCTGCTAATTTGGCAGTGAAATTTCACTTCCATAACGCTCTTGGTCTCAGTGTGAGAAGAAATGCTAACTTGTTGGCTATAGTTGAGGAGTGTTTAGAATAGAATTAGCAATGCCAGTAAGTATGGTGACCAAAGATGCCCCAACTTTTCTTTGATGTTTTAAATTTGTGGACCATTGTAACTAATATCACCAGTCTCACAATCTTCGCTGCTGGGGTCAGCTTTCCCTCAGGTCCCAGTTATCCTGACTTAAGTGGTTTTAGCAGAGGAGCAGATGGTATCTCTCCAATCAGATACCTGCTATCATTTTCTTCCATACCCATGTTTACTAAGAAGCGTGTAATTTTACTCTGGCTAGAAAAATATAACTGAAATCAAAAGTTGTGAACTTTACTGAGAAATTTGGTTTTTTTTCTTCTAGTATCTTTATTTTATTTTTTTAAATTTCTGCCTTTAGTGGTTTCTCCCTAATTTGTCCTCCTTTCTTCAGACACTAATGATGTCTCTCTTGCTTTGGCACTTCTTTCCCCCAAACACACAGACAGGTGGTTAGCCTGCTCTAGTTTCCACATCACTGAAGTGGTACTGTCTTACGCCTGTCTCACGCTACCCCTCAAGTGGATACTTGTAGGCCTGAATTCTTATTTCATTTTCATCTCCATATCATTAGCTTTAACATACTTCTTTTAGATATTTTCCTCTCTAACTAAACTTAATATGTTAAAATTATATCAGCATATTTCTACCTTGTGATTAAAACTTCTTTAAATTTCCAAGCTCTTTGATAGATTTTTTTTTGTTTGGTGTTTTAAGATATTTACTTTTGAAATAAGTGTTGGTTCTCTTGCCTTTCCTCTGCTCTTAAGGAACTTACATTCAGTTTTTGGAGAGATGTAATGAACATTTCATGCAAAAATGGGCTTGATAAAGGACAGAAATGGTATGGACCTAACAGAAGCAGAAGATATTAAGGAGAGGTGGCAAGAATACACAGAAGAACTGTATAAAAAAGAGCTTCACGACCCAGATAATCACGATGGTGTGATCACTGACCTAGAGCCAGACATCCTGGAATGTGAAGTCAAGTGGGCCTTAGAAAGCATCACTACGAACAAAGCTAGTGGAGGTGATGGAATTCCAGTGGAGCTATTCCAAATCCTGAAAGATGATGCTGTGAAAGTGCTGCACTCAATATGCCAGCAAATTTGGAAAACTCAGCAGTGGCCACAAGATTGGAAAAGGTCAGTTTTCATCCTAATCCCAAAGAAAGGCAATGCCAAAGAGTGCTCAAACTACCACACAATTGCACTCATCTCACACGCTAGTAAAGTAATGCTCAAAATTCTCCAAGCCAGGCTTCAGCAATATGTGAACTGTGAACTTCCTGATGTTCAAGCTGGTTTTCGAAAAGGCAGAGGAACCAGAGATCAAATTGCCAACATCCACTGGATCATGGAAAAAGCGAGAGAGTTCCAGAAAAACATCTATTTCTGCTTTATTGACTATGCCAAAGCCTTTGACTGTGTAGATCACAATAAACTGTGGAAAATTGTGAAAGAGATGGGAATACCAGACCACCTGATCTGCCTCTTGAGAAATCTGTATGCAGGTCAGGAAGCAACAGTTAGAACTGGTCATGGAACAACAGACTGGTTTCAAATAGGAAAAGGAGTACGTCAAGGCTGTATATTGTCACCATGTTTATTTAACTTATATGCAGAGTACATCATGAGCAATGCTGGACTGGAAGAAACACAAGTTGGAATCAAGATTGCGGGGAGAAATATCAATAACCTCAGATATGTGGATGACACCACCCTTATGGCAGAAAGGGAAGAGGAACTAAAAAGCCTCTTGATGAAAGTGAAAGTGAAGAGTGAAAAGGTTGGCTTAAAGCTCAACATTCAGAAAACGAAGATCATGGCATCTGGTCCCATCACTACATGGAAAATAGATGGGGAAACAGTGGAAACAGTGTCAGACTTTATTTTTCTGGGCTCCAAAATCACTGCAGATGGTGACTGCAGCCATGAAATTAAAAGACGCTTACTCCTCGGAAGGAAAGTTATGACCAACCTAGATAGCATATTCAAAAGCAGAGACATCACTTTGCCAACAAAGTTTCGCCTAGTCAAGGCTATGGTCTTTCCTGTGATCATGTATGGATGTGAGAGCTGGACTGTAAAGAAGGCTGAATGCCGAAGAATTGATGCTTTTGAACTGTGGTGTTGGAGAAGACTCTTGAGAGTCCCTTGGACTGCAAGGAGATCCAACCAGTCCATTCTGAAGGAGATCAGCCCTGAGATTTCTTTGGAAGGAATGATGCTAAAGCTGAAACTCCAGTATTTTGGCCACCTCATGCAAAGAGTTGACTCATTGGAGAAGACTCTGATGCTGGGAGGGGGGGCATTGGGGGCAGGAGAGAAGGGGACGACAGAGGATGAGATGGCTGGATGGCATCACTGACTCGATGGATGGGGTGAGTCTGAGTGGGGGTGACCTCCGGGAGTTGGTGATGGACCAGGAGGCGGGGGAAGGGGGGGCCCCGGGGGGGAAAGAAATAGGGCAGGGCTCTGGTTAAACAGAAAGGAAGAATGAACCAAACAAAAAAAAAAATAAATTAAAAAATAAAAATGGTTAATGAATAAAAAAAAAAAATTATTTTTTTTTTTAAAAATATTATTTTATACAAGTGGCAGTTTTATAACTTAATATTTTTTGTTAGAAGTAATTGAGAAACTGTGTTTTTTTCGGGACGGTTATAGACCACTGTTGTTTAGTAGCTAAGTCGTGTCCAACTCTTTGCAACCCCATGGACTGTAGCCTGCCTGGCGCCTCTGCCCATGGGATTTCCCAGGCAAGGATACTGGAGTGGGTTGCCACTCCTTTCCCCAGGATAGACCACTGACCTAAGTTTAATTTTCTGATTATTTAGCCAGTCACATTCAAAAGGAAAATTATAGTCCTTGCATTGACCCTGGCAAAATATGGCTCAAGCAAATAGTTTCTCTCCGTTTCTGTAGCCATAAGGCTATAGAAGTTATAGGCCTCTGTGAGAGCTGGCCTCTTCCTTCACTTCCAGCAGATCTCCTGTGCAAATGGGTAGGAAAATCAGTGAGTTAAGTCCAGTTGCTAAGTACATTATCTGAGTAAGATAATCTGTGCAAAGTGTAATTAGCATTTGTGAGATGTTTTATGGAATTTTAAAAAATTGTGGTAAAAAACACAAGGTAAAATTTACCATCTTAACCATTTTTTTTCTTTTTAAAAAATATATTTATTTTTTAAATTGAAGGATAATTGCTTTACCGAATTTTGTTGCTTTTTGCCAAACATCAACACGAATCAGCCGAAGTGTGGAGTTCGATGTTAAGCATATCCACATTGTTGTGCAACAGATCTCCAGAACTTTTTCATCTTGTAAAGCTGAAATGCTATGCCTGTTGAACAACTCTCCCTACTCCTGCTCAACTGCTGCCCCTGGAAGCCACTATTCTACTTTCTATTTTTATGATTTTGACGACATTACACATCTCATATAAGTGGAATCGTACACTGTATATCTATGTATGTATTTTTGTAACTGGTTTATTTCACTTAGTGTAATGTTCTCAAGGTTAATAATCCATGTGACAGGATTTCCTTCCTTTTAAAGATTGAATAATATTCCTTTGTATGTGTATGTCACATTTTATCTACCATTAATCTGCTGATGGGTTGCTTCCATTTCCTGATTATTGTGAATAAAGCTGCTATAATCATGGGTGTCCAAATATATCTTCAAGATTCTACTTTCATTTCTTTGGATATATATCCAGAAGCATATTTTGCTGGATTATATTATAATTCTATTTTTAGTTTTGTTAGAAATAGCAATACTGCTTTCCATGGGGGCCACATTCTATGTGGAAATTTTATATCAAAATGAATATTTGAATGTCTGTGGCACAGGATAAATACAGAGAGCTGTCTGATTCTAAGAGAAGAATTAACATAAATGATGCATTCTATTTGGGCATTATCTATTCTCTCTTTTATGGTATATGTCACCTTTCCAAAAACAGATTGTAAGTTCCTTAAGAGCAGAGGAAGAGCAGGACAATCAACTCTTATTGAATGGTTGTAGTGTGGGTATTAAAGTAGGCTCTTTCATAAATAATATTCTTTTTCTTTTTTGGTATTCTTTTACCCCCCAATAACACTGGCAAAAACACACAGCATAATAAATACATAATTGTTAAATGAAAAAAAGATAGTGTCTTTTCTCTCTACTCCTTATTTGCTCTTCGTTTTGGCTCAGACGGTAAAGTGTCTGTCTACAATGCGGGAGACCTGGGTTCGATCCCTGGGTTGGGAAGATCCCTTGGAGAAGGAAATGGCAATCCACTCCAGTACTATTGCCTAGAAAATCCCATGGACAGAGGAGCCTGGTTGGCTACAGTCCATGGGGTCGCAAAGAGTCGGACACGACTGAGCGACTTCACGTTCACGTTCACGTTTAGCCTTTTATCTTTGGCTACTTGCTATATAAACTGTACATTTTTCCTAGCTTTTTAAAATCTAACAACAAATAGGAGCATTTAAGAGTCAGTCTAAGGTAAAGTCTCTTGAGCCTGTACATGGACTTTACTGTTTCCTGTCTCTCTTTCACTGATGAAATTCAAGGAGTCATGTGTGTTATCTGGTCTTTGCTCTAAGAGCTGAAAGCCCAGCCTTTATCAGGAAGGTTGTATTTTGAAGTTTTTCTTGTTCACACTTGGTGCTTTTCTACCACCAAATAATAAAAATGTATGTTTCTCTTATTCGTTATTGTGGGTGAGGGGAATATAATAATTTAAAAATGTATATAAGGACTTCCCAGGTGACATAATGGTAAAGAATCCACCTGCCAATGCAGGAGACACAGGGCACTCTGTTTCAATCCCTGGGTTGGGAAGATCCCCTGGAGTAGGAAATGGCAACCCACTCCAGTATTCTTGTCTGGGAGATACCATGGACAGAGAAGCCTGGGGGCTACAGTCCATGGGGTCACAGAGTGAGACCTGACTTCGTGACCAAACAACAACAAATGTATATAAAATTCGTTTGGACCCTCTCTCTTGCTTAGTTTTCACAATACTGAGTTGTCAGCGATGGAAAGGCAAATCTCAGACACCACATAACTTCAGGAGGGGCTTTCAGGAACTACTTAAAATTCTTACCATCAACACTTGGTGGTGGTGGTTTAGTCACTAAGTCATGTCCGACTCTTGTGATCCCATGTACTGTGACTCGCCAGGCTCCTCTGACCACTGACACTAAGGGAGTGGTGTTCCTTTGCACCCAGACTCTTCTATCCTATGCCCTCTAAGCCTCCTAGATGGGAGTCACTTCGCTTGGGATACAGGTATAGCTTTAACACAGAACCAGGAAAGGGACTATCAGATTATTTGGTCATAATATACTTCTACAAAAGCTCAGCATTTGTCCTAAGAAAGAAGCCTCAAATTTCTAAAATCCTTTAGGCATCTTCCTGTTCTGATCTTTTAAGTTCCCTGAAACAGAGAAATCCTAACCCCACCTCCCTATATCCCTGGCCTCTCTGGATCACCAGGGAGCCATCTCTGCCATTGTCCCTAAGAATATCCGAATCACAAGGATGTATGGAACATGGCCACGTCATCCAGTGCCTGAATGTCCAGGCTCTTGGACTTCCTGGTCATTAATGTTTGGTCTTTGGTGAACAAACTGTGTGTTATCATTCAAACCTTTATATTCATATTCCACACAAATTCTATAGTAATTCTACTTCAATAATTTTACAAAGCTATTCATTTCAACCTTGTCTGTGAACATAAAAACTTGCAAACAATGGAAATTTCCATCAATAGGAAAGTGGCTAAGTAATTTTAGTGCTTCCAAACTATAAAATGCATGAAAAAAAGAAAATAAATGGCAAAGATTTATGTGAACTCACTTGGAAGGACATATATGGTATATTGCTATATGAATAAAGGAAGCTGTTGAATAATTGTGTACTATATTATTCTGTTTGGTCTAAAAAATATATCCCTTCTGTTCTAAAATTATATGGTCATATAGATCTGGAAAAATTGCTATCAGTATTATTTTTATGGAGTTAGATTAAGAAGTGGGGACATAAGGGGCGCTGTGTCTTTTTACTTTATACTTATCTACATTATATGAATGCAACAAAGCGAGCATAAGTTGCTTTTTAATTAAAAAATCACATTAATATGATTTCATGCTGTATACTCACAAACAAGAACACTGATATAAATATAAGCGGAGAACATACTTACACTTGACTTTCAGGTTGGTCCTGTAGGATTTTACCCATACATGTCCATGTGATAAATCACGATTTAGAAGTCAGATGTAGAGGAAAGGTAGAATAAAATTGAACTTGTTTCACTTCCCACAACTACTTATTGACCTAATTATTCACAAAAATTCACAAACTATGAAAATTTCATAGGAAAAATGCTATTTCTTTTCTATATATCAGTTTAGCTGTCATTCACTACTTTTTATTTCCACATTAATTTAAAATGCACCCTGGCCGGTAAGTAATCCTTTGAGATGTGATTTATTTAAGTTAAAAGTAGAAAGCACCCTCCCTTCAAAGTCTGATTTCCTATGTTCTGACCTTTCTGAGCCTGAATATGTGCTGTCTCTGACTCTATACTAGATAGAAGCATATTTTAAGTGTTCTCTTCAGGGTGCTAAAGCTGAAACTCCAATATTTTGGCCACCTCATGCAAAGAGTTGACTCATTGGAGAAGACTCTGATGCTGGGAGGGATTGAGGGCAGGAGGAGAAGGGGACGACAGAGGATGAGATGGCTGGATGGCATCACTGACTCGATGGATGCGAGTCTGAGTGACCTCCGGGAGCTGGTGATGGACAGGGAGGCCTGGCGTGCTGCGGTTCATGGGGTCGCAAAGAGTCGGACACGACTGAGCGACTGATCTGATCTGATCAGGGGAGGCCTCAGAACAATCAGTTGAGGAAAGAAAAGATCCCAGGAGGCCCACATTCAGAGCATGCTAATGAACACTGTTTGTTGAGAACTCTGGGACTGAACTTTTAATAAGGGATTGGGGAAGAAGCCCAGAGAGACCGAGGAACATGTTTTTTGAGCCATTTACCACATGCTGGGCATAATTCTAAACACATCTTCATTACATTATGCATAATGCTAGACAGTGTACCTTAATAACTTGCTTAATGTTCATAACACCATGTCATATATCTCCTGAGGAACACAACGGTAGCAGAGCATCTGCCTTCTGTTGCTATGGTGATCTTTCCTTGGTCAAGTAACATGAATCCTGTGGCGGGCTTAGCGTTTTCCCCATTAGTTTCTTTCCCTTCCCTTCAGTCTTCTGTGTCCTGAAAACTATTCTCAGAAGGAAGACTGGAGGCCCTGTATCCATCTTCTCTTTTTTCTATAGGTTTTGAAAACCCCTCCTCCACGTATTTACTGACTCTCTCAATTTTTAAACCTTTACACAGATACATGATAATTGTCATGTGGCTCCCCAAGGGCTTACAATTCAAATTTCCTTTATAGAAGGATTTTC
Organism: Tragelaphus eurycerus; assembly: GCA_935064755.1. NCBI lineage: Eukaryota > Metazoa > Chordata > Mammalia > Artiodactyla > Bovidae > Tragelaphus > Tragelaphus eurycerus. The sequence continues at coordinate 2,174 of CAKXYN010000872.1, read as the reverse complement.
AGATTGGATTGGTCAAAGGAATAAGATCAATGATTTGCTTTGGCCAAAATCTGCTATATAATATTAATTTTCCACTTGTGCTTAGTGTGAGGAATGTTTCTCACTGGGGTGGCTGCTTGACAGTTGAAAGTTACCTTAGCTACTTGTGGGAGCAACTTCTCCCCCTGTTCCCAGTTTGGCTTTTGATGGAGAGATGGAATGGGTGAGTGTGGCATATATGTATTTCTGAGAATGCTAATGAGATACAGCATTACAGCAAGTAGAGCTCTTTAGGAAAGACAAACATAGGCCTCAAAGAATATCAGAGGGCAATAACCATAACAGTAGGTATGTAAGGAAAAGGCAAGAGAGATGTTAGCTATGATAGACTTTATTTTTCTCCCAGTCCACACCTCCTTTTGAGAGAGCTTGGCCAGAGGAGAATGACCTAGGTATGGACATGAGCTAATTACATTCTCCTTTTTGGAATTTGGAGTTAGGTAAGGAGACTATGTTGATAAATGATGGGTGATCAAGCTAAAAGGTAATACATATGAATAAATAACTATTACTTCTTAAAAATATTTTTTTAATTATTTAAATTTAATTTTATTTAACTTTACAATATTGTGTTGGTTTTGCCATATATCAAAATGAATCTACCACAGGTATACATGTGTTCCCCATCCCGAACCCTCCTCCCTTCGCCCTCTCCATACCATCTGCGTCGTCCCAGTGCACCAGCCCCAAGCATCTAGTATCGTGCATCATCGAACCTGGACTGGCGACTCGTTTCATATATGATGTTATACATATTTCAATGCCATTCTCCCAAATCGTCCCACCCTCTCCCTCTCCCAGAGTCCAGAAGACTGTTCTATACATCAGTGTCTCTTTTGCTGTCTCATATACAGGGTTATTGTTACCATCTTTCTAAATTCCATATATATGTGTTAGTATACTGTATTGGTGTTTTTCTTTCTGGCTTCCTTCACTCTGTATAATAGGCTCCAGTTTTATCCACCTCATTAGAACTGATTCAAATGTATTCTTTTTAATGGGTGAGTAAAACTCCATTGTGTATATGTACCACAGCTTTCTTATCCATTCATCTGCTGAGGGACATCTAGGTTGCTTCCAAGTCCTGGCTATTATAAACAGTGCTGCAATGAACATTGGGGTACACGTGTCTCCTTCAATTCTGGTTTTCTCAGTGTGTATGCCCAGTAGTGGGATTGCTGGATCATAAGGCAGTTCTATTCCCAGTTTTTTAAGGAATCTCCACACTGTTCTCCATAGTGACTGTGCTAGTTTGCATTCTCACCAACAGTGTAAGAGTGTTCCCTTTTCTCCACATCCTCTCCAGCATCATAGCTTGTAGACTTTTGGTAGACTTTTTCAAGCCATTCTGATTGGCATGAAATGGTACCTCATTATGGTTTTGTTTTCCATTTCTCTGATAATGAGTGATGTTGAGCATCTTTTCATGTGTTTGTTAGCCATCTGTATGTCTTCTTTGGAGAAATGTCTATTTAGTTCTTTGGCCCATTTTTTGATTGGGTCATTGATTTTTCTGGAATTGAGCTGTAGGTGTTGCTTATATATTTTTGAGATTAGTTGTTTTTCAGTTGCTTCTTTGCTATTATTTTCTCCCATTCTGAAGGCTGTCTTTTCACCTTGCTTATAGTTTCCATTGTTGCGCAGAAGCTTTTATGTTTAATTAGGTCCCATTTGTTTATTTTTGATTTTATTTCCAATATTCTGGGAGGTGAGTCATAGAGATCCTGCTGCGATGTATGTCAGAGAGTGTTTTGCCTATGTTCTCCTCTAGGAGTTTTATGGTTTCTGGTCTTGTTTAGATCTTTAATCCATTTTGAGTTTACTTTTGTGTATGGTGTTAGAAAGTGTTCTAGTTTCATTCTTTTACAAGTGTTTGACCAGTTTTCCTAGCACCACTTGTTAAAGAGATTGTCTTTAATCCATTGTATATTCTTGCCTCCTTTGTCAAAGATAAGGTGTTCATATGTGCATGAATTTATCTCTGGGCTTTCTATTTTGTTCCATTGGTCTATATTTCTGTCTTTGTGCCAGTACCATGCTGTCTTGATGACTGTGGCTTTGTAGTAGAGCCTGAAGTCAGGCAGGTTGATTCCTCCAGTTCCATTCTTCTTTCTCAAGATAGCTTTGGCTATTCA
>CAKXYN010000871.1:0-12510 GCA_935064755.1 Tragelaphus eurycerus | reverse complement strand
CTGCTGCTGCTGCTGCTGCTAAGTCGCTTCAGTCGTGTCGGACTCTGTGCGACCCCATAGACGGAAGCTCACCAGGTTCCCCTGTCCCTGGGATTCTCCAGGCAAGAATACTGGAGTGTGTTGCCATTTCCTTCTCCAATGCGTGAAAGTGAAAAGTGAAAGTGAAGTCGCTCAGTCGTGTCCGACTCTTAGCGACCCCATGGGCTAGAGCCTACGAGGCTCCTCCGTCCATGGGATTTTCCAGGCAAAAGTACTGGGGTGGGTGCCATTGCCTTCCCCGGTTTATTCACTGAAGACCTACAAATGCTGAAAGCATTGTGCAGGTGCTGAGCAAAGCCCAGAGAAATGCATGACATGGTCCTTACCACCAGTGCCTTATTAGCTAGATGAAGAGCAAGAATATACACAGGTGAAACACTAACAAAATACTATTATTAAATAATGATTTTATATAGCAAAATAAGACATGATTAATTACCAGATAACAAGAATTGCATGTGGGAAAAGTTGAGAGCTCTGTATTAGATTGCAGTGGTCTAGGATTTTTAAATAGAGAACAAGGACAATATTTAAGCTAGATGGGGAAGGAAGGGCAGAGTTTACAAAGTGAGAACACAGCTGGGAGGTTAATTCAGGCCTGAACACAAGCATAGAGAAAAGCAGGACTGCACGAGGCAAAGGGCATCCAAGTGGGTTGAAGGACTCAAACACAAACAGGGAAGTAAGTAAACTGCTTTGGATAGAGTGGGGCTTTGGTCAGATAGGGAGTAGAGATGTGACCTGAAAAGCTGGTTGAGATCAGGTTATTAGGCTTTCAGTTGCCAGTGCGGACTGAGCCTGTGGCTATGAGTTCCCATAGACATCAGCAGGAAAATTACAGAGTCCGAATCAGATTTGTGCTTTTAGATGATTGTTTAGGCACCAGAGTGCAGCAGAGAGTATGAATGTCTACAAGTCACAAGTGTGGCAACGTGCTTGACTGTAGTCTGCTGGGAGGTGTTGGGGACAGGGGTGGAGAAACCAAGAAGCAACTCCCCAAGTACGCGTCTCACCTCTAATTCTCAGGTTGCTGCCTGCAAGAGCCGCTAGCTCATCCACCCCTCTGGTCATTTCCCCCCAGTGTAGCCAGAGTGATTTTTACAATACAGAAATTGTTCCTGCTGAAAATCTCAACATGGCCTGTAAAGATATTCTTATTTTTATCCCTATCTCCTGACCCTAAAACATGGCCTGCAAGATGTGGCCTCCACCTTCTTTCTGGTCTTATCTTCCACCTTGGTCATTCTTTTTTCTTGAGGCATGTTGGTTTAAAAAAAAAAAAAAAATAGCGCCATATCCTTTGTCTTCATCATGCCCTTGCAGTGTAGGTCCTCGGCACATGCAGTCTCCTCTTCCTGGAACACCCCTTCTTTCTCCCCATTGTCTTGGCAACTGCTGCTTATCCTCAAGTCAACACAAATTTCTGTTAAGACCTCCTTGACCAGGTCAAATACTTTATCAAAGCATCTCATAGCCCCATGCATCTCTCTCTCTCTCACGGTAGTTCTTATTACATTTGTTATTTCTCCATTTGTCTGATTACTTATTATTGCTTTTCCCACAGGGGCCACAGCCTGGTTTTTGCTCTCCATATAGGTGCAGAATCTAGTATATACGTAGCCCACAGTAGAGTCAATAAATATGAAGTGCCAGGGGCTGGGGACAGGAGGACTTGTGGTTAGGATCTAAGATAAACTGAAATTTTCTGTATTTGATGGCTTCATTTATTGGAAATGTTACTTATTTTAAAATGCCTTTGGCGTCAATAGTAAGCGATAGAATTGTACTCCCAAATCACAGACTGATCATTTTAGTGCTCTAGCTAAAATGGTACTTTGTAGTCTGCCTTAAATCCTTTCAGCCTAGACTTTGGCAAATGTCGGGTTGGGAGTGTAAAGCTGCCACTGAGTTGGAAAAGCCTCTGGAGAAAAAGTCTGCTCTCCTTCAGAGTGTTCCATCTGCTCAGACGTGGTCCACTTCATCTGAGCCCTGGGTGAACCGAAACAGACTGGGTTTGCTAGTTTTTACAGATTTTAAAGTGAGGCTTAGGGTCTGTGAGCCAAAGGCAACTATTTTTGTTGTAACTTCTAAGTTAAACATAAATGGAGGTGAGAAAACACAGAAATTAGACAGCTTGGGATTCATGTAAAGACAATCCAGCTGCAACTGCATTATTCAAGATCTTTTTTGCCACTGAAACAGAAAAATGGTAATTAACCAATCAGGATGAAATGTCAATTTAAGAGGCAGGTAATGTGAAACTTCCATAAATCATCCAAACACCAAGAAATCTGTTACATTCTGATTTCCAACCTGCTCTGTTGCTAGGAAAACTCACTCTCATAGCTCTCTGGAACATTACATATTCATGCAATTATAATTATTTCTGAAAGATGGACTCTGTGGTGGTAGGAGGGGCGTTTTCCTTCAGTCAGCCTAGAGTTTTTCCAAAGGAATACAGCCACATAATAAGAGTCAAGCTCTTTTGGAATTATTTTGCTTTACTGTATCAAAATTTCCTGATCTAAATAGAAGACATTTTTTTACGTGAGGTAACCATTGTTTGGGGACATTTCTCAGTGGTGTTCGCTAAATTAAAGCTCATCTTTTCAAACCCGGTCTTTATTTTGTTTTTCAATAGTTCTCTGGCAGAATGAAAGCCCTTGCTTCCTTACCCTTGCGAGGTGGGGCAGAGCCGGTAGGATGATCACAGGGGAGTGAGCTGGCTTCAATGTTTCTTAAAAATACCATTTCCATTTCACTGGGAGATGGACCCCATACTGTGCTCCAGCCGATTCTCAATTCTTTCTGCTATTGGTTCAGAGGGTCCAGCTTTTGTGGGGAGGGATTATTTGTTTCTTTAAAATCCACCCTGGTTCTTTCCCCTCGCGCCTTTCCTCTTTCTTTTGTGGGCTAGAACAATACCATGTTAGTGATTCTTTGGGTTTCTGACTTGCAGAAAAGCCACCCATACTTGGAAAAATGTAGTTAAATTTAATACTGCAGCTGGAGGTGAAATAGAAGTGAAGAAGGCTTAACTTGTGAAGTGGGTTAAAAAAATGTATAATTGAAACAGTATGATGTTGATGAGGCAGTGTGTGAGGCTGTCAGGAGACATCATAATATGTTGATGAAAGACACACTAGCTTCCCAGTTCTGCTGTATGCAAATGCTCCATGATTTTTGGTGGGAGAAAAGAACCTGGCATATTAATTAGCTTTGTTTTTAGAGATGCAATTAAGGCCTTTTCATTTCTGCTTTCTGAACAAAAAATGCAGTGTATCCTTAAACCGTTTTTAATCTTGAGTATTAACTGACAACCTTAAGAAATGAAAACTCTTAATTTGTTTTTTAAATTTAAAGCACCCCCCCCCCCCGCCCCCCAAAAAAAGGTATTCGAGTATGGAGCTAAATAAGCACTGACTCCAAGAATTCTCATTTTATGTAAGCTAAACTGCATATGAAGCCTTCTAGTTTACTATACTGAATAAGAATAGTTATTTTAATAAGGCTACTATAAAACTTGAAAGATGGAAAGATTATACTATATATGTTCTGTATTTAGAACTTTATAATTGTTTGCATATTTGACATGTTTGTTTACTGGTACCATCATTAGCACGTTATCCAGGATCTATGTCTGACTGTCAGTCTGTCCTTTTTGTCCTAAGGGCTGTGTGTGTGGTTGTGAAACTGAATGTAGGTAATAAGAAGAAGTATTAAGAATTTCTAAATATCCTTTAAAAAACTGAGGTTTTAGATTTTAAAGTAAAAGCTCTCATTTATTAGCAGATTGCTATATTAAATACCTTTTATTTTCTGGTTAACATTTCCACATGCCCTTAAGGGGTAACTATTCATTAACTGAGGAGTACCTTGTCTCTTGCAGAGAGAAGATTGAATTTTTCTTTCCATCCAGATTTAAGACGACCAACAAGGGGATAAGGAAGTGGGGCTTTGGGAAGGTGAGAAAGATTGGAGAGAGGCGGCAGAACTGACCCTTGGTTACTGGGATATTGAGAGGTGATTTTCAGTTATTTGCCTGGTTTCTTGAAAAGCCAGGCAGTAGAGTTGAGGAGTTGTCTTCGTGACCTCTGTTCCTCTGGAAAAGACTGTGGACTTAGCGGAAGTTAGCTGTAGCCAGAGGTGAAAGGGGAGTGGTGTTCCAAGGAAGGAGGAGTAATCATTCTCCTCAAACACACAGGCCAGGATGATGCCTTTCAAAACAATACACACATGTATGCACGTGTAAGACATGTGTGTGAATGTGTGCATATGTAGATATGTTGGTATGGTGACATGGCGTGAGGATGCAGTATTGGAGGAAACAGTGGTGCAGGTGGTTCGGACGGTGGTGGTAAGGCTGTGAGGCAGACAGGAGCTGGGTAGAGAGCAGCTGCCTTTCAGCCTCCTTTCATCCAGTGCTGTGGAAACTCCAACACTCAGAATGCAGTTTGTCCCCAGAAACCCCGCCTGGCTATGCCTTTGGGCTGTCAGAAGGAGCCGAATAGGCCCCTTCCAATCTTAGCATTCAGAGTCTGGTTTCTTATGGTTTCTTAGAGGAGTAACCTTGTTTAGGAGTTTCAGTTATCTGAGAATCAGATCAGCCTAAAACAGTCTTCCTTGACACTTGAGTTTCAAAGAAATGGTTACTGTATAGAAACATTTTGTTGCTTGGAAACTTTTCCACAAAATGGTGGGGTAAGTAATACAATCCTCTGGGAAGGACATGTTCTCATCACATTCAGCTCTAATGTGGGTTTTTTTTCATACAGATTTATTGATTCTGTCCTGTAATTTAAAAATATATACATAATGAGAAAATGATCAGATCAGATCAGTCGCTCAGTCGTGTCCGACTCCTTGCGACCCCATGAACCGCAGCACGCCAGGCCTCCCTGTCCATCATCAGCTCCCGGAGGTCACCCAGACCCATACCCATCGAGTCAGTGATGCCATCCAGCCATCTCATCCTCTGTCGTCCCCTTCTCCTCCTGCCCTCAATCCCTCCCAGCATCAGAGTCTTCTCCAATGAGTCAACTCTTCACATGAGGTGGCCAAAATACTGGAGTTTCAGCTTTAGCATCATTCCTTCTAAAGAAATTCCAGGATTGATCTCCTTCAGAATGGACTGGTTGGATCTTCTTGCAGTTCAAGGGACTCTCAGAGTCTTCTCCAACACCACAGTTCAAAAGCATCAATTCTTCTGCGCTCAGCCTTCTTCACAGTCCAGCTCTCACATCCATACATGACCACAGGAAAGACCATAGCCTTGACTAGGCGAACCTTTGTTGGTAAAGTAATGTCTCTGCTTTTGAATATGCTATCTAGGTTGGTCATAACTTTCCTTCCAAGGAGTAAGCGTCTTTTAATTTCATGACTGCAGTCACCATCTGCAGTGATTTTGGAGCCCAGAAAAATAAAGTCTGACACTGTTTCCACATCTATTTCCCATGTAGTGATGGGACCAGATGCCATGATCTTCGTTTTCTGAATGTTGAGCTTTAAGCCAACCTTTTCACTCTCCACTTTCACTTTCATCAAGAGGCTTTTTAGCCCCTCTTCACTTTTTGCCATAAGAGTCGTGTCATCTGCATATCTGAGGTTATTGATATTTCTCCCAACAATCTTGATTCCAACTTGTGTTTCTTCCAGTCCAGCATTTCTCATGATGTACTCTGCATATAAGTTAAATAAACATGGTGACAATATGCAGCCTTGACGCACTCCTTTTCCTATTTGGAACCAGTCTGTTGATCCATGACCAGTTCTAACTGTTGCTTCCTGACCTGCATACAGATTTCTTAAGAGGCAGATCAGGTGGTCTGGTATTCCCATCTCTTTCAGAATTTTCCATAGTTTATTGTGATCTACACAGTCAGAGAAAATGATAGCCTCTGGTCTAGAATTCTTACACATTTTATACTTTAAAAAAGTATAGTCATTTTATTTTGGAATCAAAGTATTTATTACATATTTGAAAAGCCCTCTATCTTACTTCTGCCCCCTTGAAAATCTTGTTTCACAAGTCTCTTTGTCTCCTAAGATCTTCCCATAGTCTTAAGTTTAAGAATTCCTGAATTCCCACTTAATGAACTTAGTCATATAATCTGTCTTCTCATTATGTATGTCTCAAGACAGAGGCAAAGATAATAGGAATGGAAGTTTTGTAATCATGAGTGGGGGGCTGACTTACTAAGACTCATAATTTTTCAGAATATTTACTCACTACAGAACATTGATAATTCATAAGTGACACATTTAATTGAATTATCCTAAGATATGCATCTCTTAAAAAACAGAAGACTGCTGTGATACTTACCAAATCCTGAAAATGCTGTGGACCTAAGATAAAGAAAGGGAAGATCTGACTTGTATAGCTATCAATTGAAAATGTGTTTAGTCACTCAGTCACGTCCGACTCTTTGGGACCCCATGGACTGCAGCGCGCCAGACTTCCCTGTCCTTCACTCTCTCCCAGGATTTGCTCAGACTCATGTACATTGCATCAGTGATGCCATCCAACCATCTCATCCCCTGTCGTCCCCTTCTCTTCCTGCCTTCCATCTTTCCTAGCATCAGGGTCTTTGCCAATGAGTCAGTTCTTCTCATCAGGTGGCCAAAATATTGGAGTTTCAGCTTCAGCATCAGCCCCTTCTAATGAATATTCAGGGTTCATTTCCTTTTTAGGATGAACTGGTTGGATCTTCTTGCTGTCCAAGTGTCTCTTAAAGAGTCTTTTCCTCCAGCACCACAGTTTGAAAGCTTCAGTTCTTCGGTGCTCAGCCTTTTTAATTGTCCAGCTCTCAAATCCATACATGACTGCTGGAAAAACCATAGCTTTGACTATACGGACCTTTGTTGGCAAAGTAATGTCTCTGCTTTTTAATATGCTATCTAGATTTGTCATAGCTTTTCTTCCAAGGAGTAAGAGTCTTTTAGTTTCATCAGCTGAAAGTAGTACAAATTTGAGGCCTATCCCATACAATTCTTTAAAGGTAGTAACTCTACCCCAGACATACACACAATCCACAGGAAGCCCCACTAGAGCCTTGTACCTTCAGGATGGAGAGAAAAAGACAAAGAGAAATAAACTTGGTGAGTGGGAGAGGTAGTAGTAGAAGAAGAGTTCAGCAGCTATGTTCTTCTCTTGTCTGTAATTTGACCTCTTCCTGCAGAAAGATTCCTTGTATGGTATGATTTCAGAAAACTTAAAAAAAAATGCTTATTTTTAATTGGAGGATAATTGCTTTACAATATTGTGTTGATTTCTGCCATACATCAATAGGAATCAGCCATAGGCATACATATGCCCCCCAGCCCCCAAACCTCCCTCCCACCTCCCATCCCACCGGACCCTCTAGGTGGCCCCAGAGCCCGGGGTGTGAGCTCCCTGCATCATGCAGCAAGTTTCCACCACCTATCTATTTTGCATATGGTAATATACATATTTCAGTGCTCCTCTCTCTGTTGGTCCCACCTTCTCCTTCCCCACAGTCTATTCTCTACATCCATGTCTCCATTGCTTCCCTTCAAGTAGGTTCATCAGTACCATCTTTCTACATTCCATACATATGAGTTAATTTATGATATTTTTTTCTCTTTCTGACTTTCTCTTCCTGTCTCTCTATAATAAGCTCTAGGTTCATCTACCTCATTAGAACTGACTCAAATGTGTTCTTTTTTTTATGGCCAAGTAAGGCCACCTCATGTGAAGAGTTGACTCTGGAAAAGACTCTGATGCTGGGAGGGATTGGGGCAGGAGGAGAAGGGGACAACAGAGGATGGCATGGCTGGATGGCATCACTGACTCCACGGACATGAGTCTTAGTGAACTCCGGGAGTTGGTGATGGACAGGGAGGCCTGGCGTGCTGCGATTCATGGGGTCACAAAGTGTCGGACATGACTGAGCGACTGAACTGAACTGAATGCTGCATTGCATGTACCACAACTTCTTTATCCATTCATCTCTCGATGGATATCTAGGTTGCTTCCACATGTTAGCTAAGGTCTATAGTGCTGCAGTAAACAGTAGGGTACATGTGTCTTTCTCAACTATAGTTTCTGCAGAGTATATGCACAATAGTGGATTCAGAAAACTTTATTGAAAGGTATTTGTATGTAGTACAAAGTGTAGGATCTTGTGCTAAAAAACTCCCCTTTATTGATATTTTTGGTCAACTATAATGATGCGTATACAATGGGAATGATAATCTAGTATTTGCCAATCTTTCACCCTGGTAAAAATTCAAAGTTGATATGCTATAATATATACCTAATTGATCTTTACACTAAATTGCAGTACTTTTAATCAGTTCAATTAATATGTCATATATAGTTATGCTTTGAGTAAGCAAGTGCTTTTAAGTTTAAAGAAATGAGTAAATTAAATATATACATATATTTCTTCTTCCTAAGCCCTTGGCAGAGTTAGCTTGGAAAAGGTCTTCAAACAATCCAGGGAACTGAACACTTCATCATGAGTAATTTGTTGTTTTGGTTGATACAGTTTTCACATCATAGTCATTTCCTTTTTTTACTTTTTGTTATTTCTCCCCAGTCATCCCACCCTCTCCCAGTCCCAGAGTCCAAAAGTCTGGTCTATACATCAGTGTCTCTTTTGCTGTCTCGTAAATAGGGTTATTTTTACCATCTTTCTAAATTCCATATTTATGCGTTAGTATACTGTATTTGTATTTTTGTTTCTGGCTTACTTCACTCTGTATAATAGGCTCCCGTTCCATCCACCTCCTTAGAACTGATTCAAATGTATTCTTTTTAATGGCTGAGTAATACTCCATTGTGTATATGTACCACAGCTTGCTTATCCATTCATCTGTGGATGGACATCTAGGTTGCTTCCACGTTCTGGCTATTGCAAACAGTGCTGCTATGAACACTTGGGTACACGTGTCTCTTTCAGTTCTGGTTTTCTCAGTGTATATGCCCAGCAGTGGGATTGCTGGATCATAAGGCAGTTCTATTCCCAGTTTTTTGAGGAATCTCCAGACTGTTCTCCATAGTGGCTGTACCAGTTTGCATTCCCACCAACAGTGCAAGAGGGTTCCTTTTTCTCCACACCCTCTCCAGCATTTATTGCTTGTGGATTTTTTGATAGCAGCCATTCTGATTGGCGTGAAATGGTATCTCATAGTGGTTTTGATTTGCACTTCTCTGATAATGAGTGATGTGGAGCATCTTTTCATGTGTTTGTTAGCCATCTGTATGTCTTCTTTGGAGAAATGTCTATTTAGTTCTTTGGCCCATTTTTTGATTGGGTCATTTATTTTTCTGGAATTGAGCTGTAGAAGTTGCTTGTATATTTTTGATGATTAGTTGTTTGTCAGTTGCTTCATTTGCTATTATTTTCTCCCATTCTGAAGGCTGTCTTTTCACCTTGCTTATAGTTTCCTTTGTTGTGCAGAAGCTTTTAAGTTTGATTAGGTCCCATTTGTTCATTTTTTATTTCATTTCCAATATTCTGGGAGGTGGGTCATGGAGGATCCTGCTGTGATGTATGTCAGAGAGTGTTTTGCCTATGTTTTCCTCTAGGAGTTTCATGGTTTCTGGTCTTACATTTAGATCTTTAATCCATTTTGGGTTTATTTTTGTGTATGGTGTTAGAAAGTGTTCTAGTTTCATTCTTTTACAAGTGTTTGACCAGTTTTCCCAACACCACTTGTTAAAGAGATTGTCTTTAATCCATTGTATATTCTTGCCTCCTTTGTCAAAGATAAGGTGACCATATGTGTGTGGATTTATCTCTGGGCTTTCTATTTTGTTCCATTGATCTATATTTCTGTCCTTGTGCCAGTACCATACTGTCTTGATGACTGTGGCTTTGTAGTAGAGCCTGAAGTCAGGCAGCTTGATTCCTCCAGTTCCGTTCTTGCTTTGGCAGATCGCGGTGGTTAGTCTGGCTTTTTTGTATTACAATATATATTGAGATAGTAGCTCTTTGAGGTATGCCAAGAATGATTTTGGTAGGTTGACGGGGATTGTATTGATTCCATAGAGTGGTTTGCACTATATCAATATTTACTATATTGAAATCAATAATCATGGTATATGTCTTTTTTTAATCTATTACTCTTTGATTTGTTTCTCACCAGTGTTTTAGTTTGCTTTATTATAGAGGTTTTTGGATTTTTTATAGTATATTCTTTAAAGTATTTTATTTTTTTTATTGCTGGGGTGTAGGGTTGTTTGCTTTTTATTTCTTTCTTTTTTCTCCTTTTAGGTGTACAGGAATGCAAGGGATTTCTGTGTGTTAATTTTTTCATATCCTGCAACTTTACTATATTCATTGATCAGTTCTAGTAATTTTCTGGTGGAATCTTTAGGGTTTTCTACTTAGGGGATCATGTCATCTGCAAACAGTGAGAGTTTGACTTCTTCTTTTCCAATTTGGATTCCTTTTATTTCTTTTTCTGCTCTGATTGCTGTAGCCAAAACTTCCAAAACTATGTTGAATAGTAATGGTGAAAGTGGGCATCCTTGTCTTGTTCCTGACTTTATAGGAAATGCTTTCAGTTTTTCACCATTGAGGATAATGTTTGCTGTGGGTTTGTCATATATAGCTTTTATTATGTTGAGGTATGTTCCTTCTATTCCTGCTTTCTGGAGAGTTTTTATCATAAATGGATGTTGAACTTTGTCAAAGGCTTTCTCTGCATCTATTGAGATAATCATATGGCTTTTTTTCTTCAGTTTGTTAATGTGGTGTATTACGTTGATTGATTTGCGGATATTGAAGAATCCTTGCATTCCTGGGATAAAGCCCACTTGGTCATGATGTATGATCTTTTTAATGTGTTGTTGGATTCTGATTGCTAGAATTTTGTTAAGGATTTCTGCATCTATGTTCATCAGTGATATTGGCCTGTAGTTTTCTTTTTTTGTCTGATTTTTGTCAGGTTTTGGTATTAGGGTGATGGTGGCCTCAAAGAATGAGTTTGGAAGTTTGCCTTCCTCTGCAATTTTCTGAAACAGTTTGAGTAGGATAGGTATTAGCTCTTCTCTAAATTTTTGGTAGAATTCGGCTGTGAAGCCGTCTGGACCTGGGCTTTTGTTTGCAGGGAGATTTCTGATTACAGTTTCAATTTCCGTGCTTGTGATGGGTCTGTTAAGAGTTTCTATTTCTTGGGTTTGTGTTGTACCCAGCAAAGATCTCATTCAAATATGAAGGAGAAATCAAAACCTTTACATACAAGCAAAAGCTGAGAGAATTCAGCACCACCAAACCAGCTCTCCAACAAATACTAAAGGACATTCTCTAGACAGGAAACACAAAAAGGATATATAATTCAAACCCAAAACAACAAAGTAAATGGCAACGGGATCATACGTATCATTAATTACCTTAAATGTAAATGGGTTGAATGCCCCAACCAAAAGACAGAGACTGGCTGAATGGATACAAAAACAAGACCCCTCCATATGTTGTATGCAAGAAAGCCACCTCAAAACAGGGGACACATACAGACTGAAAGTCAAGGGCTGGAAAAAGATTTTCCAGGCAAATAGAGACCAAAAGAAAGCAGGAGTAGCAATACTCATATCCGATAAAATAGACTTTAAAACAAAGGATGTGAAAAGAGACAAAGAAGGTCACTACCTAATGATCAAAGGATCAATCCAAGAAGAAGATATAACAATTATAAATATATATGCACCCAACTTAGGAGCACCGTAATATATAAGACAAATACTAACAAGTATGAAAAAGGAAGAAATCAGCAATAACACAATAATAGTGGGAGACTTTATTACCTCTACACCAATGGATAGATCAACTAAACAGAAAATTAACAAGGAAACACAAACTTTAAACGATACAATAGACCAGTTAGAACTAAGTGATATCTATAGGACATTTCATCCCAAAACAATGAGTTTCACCTTTTTCTCAAGCGCACACGGAACCTTCTCCAGGATAGACCACATCCTGGGCCATAAATCTAGCCTTGGTAAGTTCAGAAAAATTGAAATCATTCCAAGCATTTTTTCTGACCACAATGCAGTCAGCGTAAATCTCAATAACAGGAGAAAAACTATTAAAAAGTCCAACATATAGAGGCTGGACAACACACTCTGAATATCCAACAAATCACAGAAGAAATAAAAAAAGAAATCAAATTCTGCATAGAAACGAATGAAAATGAAAACACAACAACCCAAAACCTGTCGGACACTGTAAAAGCAGTCCTAAAGGGAAAAATTCATAGCAATACAGGCATACCTCAAGAAACAAGAAAAAAGCCAAATAAATAACCTAACTCTACACCTAAAGCAACTGGAAAAGGAAGAAATGAAGCACCCCAAGGTTAGTAGAAGGAAAGAAATCCTAAAAATTAGGGCAGAAATAAATGCAAAAGAAACAAAAGAAACCATGGCAAAAATCAACAAAGCCAAAAGCTGGTTCTATGAAAGAGGTAAATAAAATTGACAAACCACTAGCCAGACTGGAT
>CAKXYN010000870.1:0-12561 GCA_935064755.1 Tragelaphus eurycerus | reverse complement strand
CTGAGCGACCGATCTGATCTGATGAATAGGAGAGAAACAAATCAACCAAATCTACCCATGACTGATATAGATGTTCGGAAAAAAGACATTAAAACTATATTCCATATGTTCAAAGAGATTTGTAGAAACAGAAATGTGGGCGGTGACTGCAGCCAAAAACACTCCTTGGAAGAATAGTTATAACAAACCTAGACTGCACATTAAAAAACAGAGACATTAATTTGTAAAAAAGGTCTGTATAGTTAAAACTATGATTTTTCCAATAGTCACATATAGATGTGAGAGTTGTAATATAAAGAAGGCTGAGTGCTGAAGAATTGATGCTTTTGAACTATGGTGTTGGAGAAGACTCTTGAGAGTCCCTTGGCCAGCAAGGAGATCAAACTAGTCAATCCTAAAGGAAATCAACCCTGATTATTCATTGGAGGGATTGATAATGAAGCTGAAGCTCCAATACTTTGGTCACCTGATCCAAAGAACTGATTCACTGGAAAAGACCCTGATACAGGGAGATAGTGATGGACAGAGAAGCCTGGCATGCTGTAGTTCATGGGCTCGCAAAGTTGAACACAACTTAGTGACTCAACAACAACAAACAACAGAAATGTGAAAGAACTATATATATATATATATATATATGTTATATATATATAACTTCTAGAAATGACTGCAATATCTGAGATGAAACGTAGACTAGACATTACAGGAAGAAAAATTAGAAAACCTGAATACTTAGTTATAGAAATTCTTCAAAATAAGACATAAAAGATATTAAAATCAAACACAGAATAAAAATTAATGAAAAAGTGAAACAGTGAACTGAGACAACTTGAAGTGTGTTAATATATGTATAACAGAACTTTGCAAAGTGGGGAAGCCAGAAAAATATCTGAAAAATAATGACTGGAAAGTTTTCCAGTTATAAAGGTACCCAGATCCAAGATTTTCAATGATTTTCAAGTATTAGAATTGTAAAGAAAATGACATGAAAACACTATCCAACCATTCAAAACTAATAAAGGAAAAATCTCAAAAACTAGAAGAGAAAACAGGCTACATACATGGGGTGGGGGGTGGGGGGAAGAAAAAATGTAAGATTAACAGTAGAGTGTCAGGTGAAAGAAACTGAGTAAAACACTACTCAGAATTCCATATCAAATGAAAACACCTATGAAAAATATGCAATGTAAAGACTTCTTCAGATATGTAAAGACTAAAAAAATTATTCCTCAACAAAACAGTATTAAAAAATTTTGTTAAATAAAATCTTAAGGAAGAATGGAAATGATAGTGGACAGAAACTTGGACCTACAGAAAGAGACAAAGTACACCAGAATAGGTAACAATATGCAAAAATAAACCTTGCTCCATACTTTACACCACACGAAAAAAAAAAAACAACTTGATAGGATCAGTGATTTGAGTGAAGAGTAAAATGATAAGGCCTAGTAGAAGAAAATATTTATATCAGAACTTCAACAAGGTAGTCTTCGACTGACACCAAATAAACACTTGAGGTCTATCAAAACTTTTATAAAGCTCTGAAAAGGAGCTAAGAGGAGAACAATGATAATAATGTCTAATAACATTTTTCAAATACCATATTTAATACAAAAAATGTTTGTGTGTAATGAGAAAATTTCTTACAATTCAAAATAAGACAAACGCGGTGGTGGAGGACAAGGCAGCGGAGTAGGATTTCTAGTTTCAGTTCCAACATATAAAGACCTTTGAAGTTAGCACTCCCATACTCATGATAATAAAATGAATGAATTTTCTTAGATGTTTCAGACAGCTAGTATTTCAGAAAAAATCACCAACCTGAAATCTGTAGAGATAACTGCAGCCTCAAAGTCACAGCTTAGAATCTGTTTTCCAGTAGAAGAAACCTCTGGAGCCATAAACTGGTAACACTTAAAAGGTAATTTCAATGAATAGCTGGACATTGTCTGTGGAATAGTGTAAAAATGAAAAGCTCCTGAGGTTTAAATTCTCAGAAAGGCTACGTACTTTTGGGGGCTTTAATTCCAAAACCCCACCACATTTTTAAGTTGAAGAGATAAGTAAGAAGACATCATGGTTCTAGCAGGGTGAGGGGAAGAGTAGTTAATCAGAGGAACTTGAAACTTCTGGAACATACTACAAAGAATAAATTGCAACTACAACCAACATCAAACACATCCCCAAAGTACATATAGCCATATTATGTTCAAACTACAGAAAACCAAGGTAAGAAAAATCTTGAATCAAGTAGGAAGAAATATACCTTGTCCATAGATGAATATGGGCTTCCTATGTGGTGCTTGTGATAAAGAAACTGCCTACATATGCAGGAGATGTAAGAGTTCAATTCAGTTCAGTTCAGTCATTCAGTCATGTCCAACTCTTTGTGACCCCATGGACTACAGCATGTCAGGCCACCCTGTCCATTGCCAACTCTCAGAGTTTACTCAAACTCATGTCCATTGAGTCAGTGATTCCATCCAACCATCTCATGAACTGTTGTCCCCTTTTTTTCCTGCCTTCAATCTTTCCCAGAATCAAGGTCTTTTCCAATGAGTCAGTTCTTCACATCAGGTGGCCAAAGTATTGGTGTTTCAGTTTCAGCAACAGTCCTTACAATGAGTATTCAGGACTAATCCTGTAGACCCTGGGTCCGTGTTAAACCGCTGATTTTTGGAGAGCAAGGCAGGACGGCAGTTTGATCAGTATTGATTGGACTGTGTATCAGTTACCATAAGTAAGGCCAGAGGGCTTTAAAAAAATTTTTTTATAACAGTTGAAACTTGTGTCAGATGAAGTTTTGTTTTTGTTCGGAGGTAAAAGCAGCTGTCGGAGAAGGCAATGGCACCTCAGTCCAGTGCTCTTGCCTGGAAAATCCCATGGATGGAGGAAGCTGGTAGGCTGTAGTCCATGGGGTCGCTAAGAGTCGGACACGACTGAGCCACTTCACTTTCACTTTTTCACTTTCATGCATTGGAGAAGGAAATGGCAGCCCACTCCAGTGTACTTGCCTGGAGAATCCCAGGGACAGAGGAGCCTAGTGGGCTTCTGTCTATGGGGTCGCACAGAGTTGGACACGACTGAAGCTGACTTAGCAGTAGCAGCAATTTCCATTAGGATGGACTGGTAGCATCTTCTTGTAGTCCAAGGGACTCTCAAAAGTCTTCTCCAACAGCACAGTTCAAAAGCATCAATTCTTGGGCACTCAGCTTTCTTTGTAGTCCAACTCTGACATCAATACATGACTACTGAAAAACCATAGCCTTGAATAGACAGACCTTTGTTGGCAAAGTAATGTCTTGGCTTTTTAATATGCTGTGTAGGTTGGTCATAAATTTTCTTCCAAGGAGTAAGCATCTTTTCATTTCATAGCTACAGTCACCATCTGCAGTGATTTTGGAGTCGAAAAAAATAAAGTCTGTCACTATTTCCCCAGCTATTTGCCATGAAGTGATGGGACCAGATGCCATGATCTTCGTTTTCTGAATGTTGAGCCTTAAACCAACTTTTTCACTCTCCTCTTTCACTTTCATCAAGAGGCTCTTTGATTCTTCTTTACTTTTTGCAATAAGGGTCGTGTCATCTGCATATCTGAGGTTATTGATATTTCTCCCGGCAATCTTGATTCCAGTTTGTGCTTCATCCAGCCCAGCATTTCTCATGATGCACTCTGTATATTAGTTAAATAAGTAGGGTGACAATATACACCCTTTACATACTCCTTTCTCTATTTGGAACAAGTCTGTTGTTTCATGTCCAGTTCTAACTGTTGCTTCCTGACCTGCATACAGGCAGGTCGAGTGGTCTGGTAGTCCCATCTCTTGAAGAATTTTCCACAGTTTGTGGTGATTCACACAGTCAAAGGCTTTGGCATAGTCAATAAAGCAGAAATAGATCTTTCTCTGATAATCTCTTGCTTTTCAATAGTCCAACAGATGTTGGCAATTTGATCTCTGGTTCCTTGCCTTTTCCAAAATATGTCTAGTAATTCATGGTTCACATACTGTTGAACCCTGGCTTGGAGAATTTTGAGCATTACTTTGCTGGTATGTGTGATGAGTGCAATTGTGTGGTAGTTTGAGCATTTTTTGGCATTGCTTTTCTTCAGGATTGAAATGAAAACTGACTTTTTCCAGTCCTGTGGCCACTGCTGAGTTTTCCAAATTTGCTGGCAAATTTGCTGGCAGCACTTTTACAGCATCACCTTTTAGGATCTAAAATAGTTCAACTAGAGTTCCATAACCTCCACTGGCTTTGTTGGTAGTGATGCTTCCTAAGGCCCACTTGACTTCACACTCCAGGATATCTGGCTCTAGGTGAGTGATCACACCATTGTGGTTATTGTGAAGATCTTTTTAATATAGTTCTTCTGTGTATTCTTGCCACCTCTTCTCAATATCTTTTGCATCTGTTAGGTCCATACCATTTTTGTCCTTTACTGACTCTAGACATGTGTAGTGAAGACTCTACACATGGACATCACCAGATGGTCAATACTAAAATCACATTGATTATATTTTTGTAGTCAAAGATACATTCAGCAAAAATAAGACTGAGAGCTGACTGTGGCTCAGATCATGATCTCTTTATTGCCAAATTCAGACTTAAATTGAAGAAAGTAGAGAAAATCACTAGACCATTCAGGTATGACCTAAATTAAATCTCCTATGATTATACAGTGGTAGTGAGAAATAGATCCAAGGGATTAGATCTGGTAGACAGAGTGCCTGATGAACTATGGATGGAGGTTTGTGACATTGTACAGGAGACTGGGATCAAGACTATCCCCAAGAAAAAGAAATGCAAAAAAAAACCAAAATGGCTGTCTGAGGAGGCCTTACAAATAGCTGTGAAAAGAAGAGAAGTGAAAAGAAAAGGAGAAAAGGAAATATATACCCATGTGAATGCAGATGTAAGAGATGTGACTTCAATTCCTGGGTCAGAAAGATCCTCTGGAGAAAGAAATGGCCACTCACTCCACTATTCTTACCTGGAGAATCCCATGGACAGAGGTACTTGCTGTGCCACATTCCCTGGAGTCACAAAGAGTGGGACATAAGTGAAGCAATTTAGCATGAATACATGTATGCATAGATGAATACAGATAAGAATTGGAATGGATTTATCAGAATCCAGATGAGCAGGAATAGAGTAGAATGAAATATTTAAAAGGATGAAAGAGGAGTGCCAACCTAGAACTTCATTCCCAGAAAAATCATACTTCAAAAATGAACAAATAGTTTTTTAAAGAGATAAAAACTGACAGAAATTATCAACAGTATAACTATCTTGCAAAAAAATGCTAGAAGAAGTCTAGGCAAAAGAAATATGAGTTTACATCATAATCTTGGTTCTACATAAAAAAGAAATGAAGCATTTGAAAAAATACAAATGAGTAAATTAAAGGTTTTTTTAAAATTTTTTTCCTGTATTTAATCTAAATGATAACATTTTGTTTAAAAATATTAATCTAATTATAGCATATGGATAAGTTAACTGAATAATAGCAATGACACAAGTTATATGAGAGAAAGTTGGGACTACACTGCATAGGTGTTTACACTACATGTGATATTATATGTATTATTTGATGGCAGATGGAAAATGTATATAGGAAACCTTAAGGCAACCACTAAAAGTATTTTTAAGAACCTTCTTATATCTATGATTACAGTAAGATACAACTTAAAAAATAAAAATGAATGCAAACCATGCAAAGTTTATTCTCAGAATCACAGTGAAATTAAACTAGAAATAAATAGTAGAAGTATATCTAGAAATATCCCAAATATTTAGAAATTAAGCAACACACTTCTAAATAATTTAGGTCATATTAGGAGTCTCAAGAGAATTTAAGAAATATTTTGAACTTAATAAGAATGAAATACACCTTTTGGAAATATGTGGGGTATAGTGAAAGCAGCATTTAGAGGGAAATTTTTAGCATTTAAAATTTGTGTTAGAGGGGAAGAAAATTTAAAGTATGTAACATAAGCTTACACATTTATAAACTACCTTTAAAACTAGAACAATTTAAGTCTCATGCAAGCAAAAGAAATAAATGATTAAAAATTAGGAGTGGAAATCAAGGAAATTTAAATCAGGTCAACAATAAGGGAAATAATCATTGAAATCAAAAGGGATATCTTCTAGAAATTAATAAAATTGATAAATCTTTAGGTCCACAAAGCGATATCATAAGTGAAACAGAAAAAGTCATTAAAAGACATGAACATTATTATATAGAAAATGCAGGGATCTACATAACAAGTATTAGAACTAACAGACAAATATAGCAAAGTGGCAAGGATACAAGGTCAATATGTAAAATTCAAATGTATTTCTATATCCCAGTAATGATAATTGGAATATGAAATTTAAAACTCTACCACTTATAATTATATCCCCTACCCCCAAAAAATTTTTAGGTGCAATTCTAAAAGTAATACGTATTGGGTCTATATGCAGATAACTACAAAAGCTGATGAAGACAATATAAGATGATATAAACAAACAGATAAATAATTCAGGAACTTGGATTGGAAGATTTAATATGTTTAAGCTGTTCAGTTGAGTTCAGTCACTCAGTCGTGTCTGACTCTTTGCGACCCCATGAATCACAGCACGCCAGGCCTCCCTGTCCATCACCAACTCCCGGAGTTCACTCAGACTCATGTCCATCGAGTCAGTGATGCCATGAAGCCATCTCATCCTCTGTCGTCCCCTTCTCCTCCTGCCCCAAATCCCTCCCAGCATCAGAGTCTTCTCCAATGAGTCAACTCTTTGCATGAGGTGGCTAAAGTACTGGAGTTTCAGCTTTAGCATTATTCCTTCCAAAGAAATCCCAGGACTGATCTCCTTCAGAATGGACTGGTTGGATCTCCTTGCAGTCCAAGGGACTCTCAAGAGTCTTCTCCAACACCACAGTTCAAAAGCATCAATTCTTCAGCTCTCAGCTTTCTTCATAGTCCAACTCTCACATCCATACATGACCATTGGAAAAACCATAGTCTTGACTAGAAGAACTTTTGTTGGCAAAGTAATATCTCTAATTTTCAATATGTTATCTAGGTTGGTCATAACTTTGCTTCCAAGGAGTAATTGTGTTCTAATTTCATAGTTGCAGTCACCATCTGCAGTGATTTTGGAGCCCCCAAAAATAAAGTCTGACACCGTTTCCACTGTTTCCCAATCTCTTCCGATGAAGTGGTGGGACCGGATGCCATGATCTCCCTTTTCTGGAATGTTGAGCTTTAAGCCAACTTTTTCACTCTCCACTTTCACTTTCATCAAGAAGCTTTTTAGTTCCTCTTCACTTTCTGCCATAAAGGTGGTGTCATCTGCATATCTGAGGTTATTGATATTTCTCCCGGCAATCTTGATTCCAGCTTATGTTTCTTCCAATCCAGAGTTTCTCATGATTTAGTCTGCATATAAGTTCAATAAGCAGGATGACAATATACAGACTTGACGTACTCCTTTTCCTATTTGGAACCAGTCTGTTGGTCCATGTCCAGTTCTAACTGTTGCTTCCTGAGTTGCATACAGATTTCTCAAGAGGCAGGTCAGATGGTCTGGTATTCCCATCTCTATCAGAATTTTCCACAGTTTCTTGTGATCCACACAGTCAAAGGCTTTGGCATAGTCAATAAAGCAAAAGAAATAGATGTTTTTCTGGAACTCTCTTGCTTTTTCCATGATCCAGCGGATGTTGGCAATTTGATCTCTGGCTCCTCTGCCTTTTCTAACCAGCTTGAATATCAGGAAGTTCACGGTTCACATATTGCTGAAGCCTGGCTTGGAGAATTTTTTGCATTACCTTACTAGCTTGTGAGATGAGTGCAATTGTGCAGTAGTTTGAGCATTCTGTGGCATTGTCTTTCTTTGGGATTGGAATGAAAACTGACCTTTTCCAGTCCTGTGGCCGCTGCTGAGTTTTCCAAATTTGCTGGCATATTGAGTGCAGCACTTTCAGAGCATCATCTTTCAGGATTTGAAGTAGCTCATTGGAATTACATCACCTCTACTAACTTTGTTCATAGTGATGCTTTCTAAGGCCCACTTGACTTCACATTCCAGGATATCTGGCTCTAGGTGAATGATCATACCATTGTGATTATCTGGGTTGTGAAGATCTTTTTGTACAGTTTTTCTGTGTATTCTTGCCACCTCTTCTTAATATCTTCTGCTTCTGTTAGGTCCATACCATTTCTGTCCTTTACCGAGCCCCTCTTTGCCTTAAATGTTCCCTTCGTATCTCTAATTTTCTTGAAGAGATCTCTAGTCTTTCCCATTCTGTTGTTTCCCCTCTATTACGTTGTATTGATTGCTGAGGAAGGCTTACTTATCTCCTCTTGCTATTCTTTGGAACTCTGCATTCAGATGCTTATATCTTTCCTTTTCTCCTTTGCTTTTCACTTCTCTTCTTTTCACAGCTATTTGTAAGGCCTCCCCAGACAGCCATTTTGCTTTTTTGCATTTCTTTTCCATGGGATGGTCTTGATCCCTGTCTCCTGTACGATGTCACGATCCTCTGTCCGTAGTTCATCAGGCACTCTATCTATCAGAGCAGATCAGAGATCAGATCAGTCACTCAGTCGTGTCCGACTCTTTACGACCCCATGAACTGCAGCACGCCAGGCCTCCCTGTCTATCATCAACTCCCAGAGGTCACTCAGACTCACATCCATCTAGTCAGTGATGCCATCCAGCCATCTCATCCTCTCTCGTCCCCTTCTCCTCTTGCCCCCAATCCCTCCCAGCATCAGAGTCTTCTCCAATGAGTCAACTCTTTGCATGAGGTGGCCAAATACTGGAGTTTCAGCTTTAGCATCATTCCTTCCAAAGAAATCCCAGGGCTGACCTCCTTCAGAATGGACTGGTTGGATCTCCTTGCAGTCCAAATCAGATATAGGCCCTTAAATCTATTTCTCACTTCCACTGTATAATCATAAGGAATTTCATTTAGGCCATACCTGAATGTCTAGTGATTTTCCCTACTTTCTTCAATTTAAGTCTGAATTTGGCAATAAGGAGCTCATGATCTGAGCCACAGTTAGCTCCTGGTCTTGTTTTTGCTGACTGTATAGAGTTTTTCCATCTTTGGCTGCAAAGAATATAATCAATCTGATTTCAGTGTTGACCATCTGATGATGTCCATGTGTAGAGTCTTCTCTTGTGTTGTTGGAGGAGAGTTTTTGCTATGACCAGTGCATTTTCTTGGCAAAACTCTTTGTATTAGTATTTGTCTTTAGTATTATATTAAAGTATTAGGCTTTGCCCTGCTTCATTCCGTATTCCAAGGACAAATTTGCCTGTTACTTCAGGTATTTCTTGACTTCTTACTGTTGCATTCCAGTCCCCTATAATGAAAAGGACATCTTTTTTGGGTGTTAGTTCTAAAAGGTCTTGTAGGTCTTCATAGAACCGTTCAACTTCAGCTTCTTCAGTGTTACTAATTGGGGCATAGACTTGGATTCCTGTGATATTGAATCGTTTGCCTTTAAATGAACAGAGATCATTCTGTCATTTTTGAGACTGCATCCAAGTACTGCATTTCGAACTCTTTTGTTAACCATGGTGGCTACTCCATTTCTTCTGGAGGAATTCCTGCCTGCAGTAGTAAATATAATGGTCATCTGAGTTAAATTCACCCATTCCAGTCCATTTGAGTTCGCTGATTCCTAGAATGTCGACATTCACTCTTGCCATCTCTTGTCAGATACACCACATTCTGTCAAATCTCTCCACCATGACCCGCCTGTCCTGGGTGGCCCCACGGGCATGGATTGTTTTCATTGAGTTAGACAAGATTGTGGTCCTAGTGTGATTAGATTGACTAGTCTTCTGTGAGTATGGTTTCAGTGTGTCTGCCCTCTGATGCCCTCGTGCAACACCTACTGTCTTACTTGGATTTCTCTTACCTTGGGCGTGGGGTATCTCTTCATGGCTGCTCCAGCAAAGTGCAGCTGCTGCTCCTTACCTTGGACGAGGGGTATCTCTTCACCACCGCCCTTTCTGATCTTCAACGTGGGATAGCTCCTCTAGACCCTCCTGCGCCCGTACAGCCACTGCTCCTTGGACGTGGGGTTGGTCCTCCCGGCCGCTTCCCCTGGCCTTGGGCGTGGGGGAGTGTTTAAGCTGTTAGTTATTCCTAACTTGATCTGTTGATTCAATTAAATCCCAATCAAAATCTCAGGAAGCTATTTACCCAAGTTATTTTGAACAATTTTGTAAGAATGGAACCCACATATAAATATATAAAAAGTTTAAAAATTCACAAGTGCGCAAAACTGGAGGCAATCAAGATACCTTTCCATTAGTTAGCTAGTTAGTTCAGTTGGTCAGTCATGTCCAACTGTTTGCGACCCCATGGACTGCAGCATGCCAGGCCTCCCTGTCCATCGCCACCTCCCAGAGTTTACTCAAACTCATGTCCATTGAATTGGTGATGCCATTCAACCATCTCAGGCTCTGTCATCCCCTTCTCCTCCTGCCTTCAATCTTTCCCAGCATCAAGATCTTTTCCAGTGAGTCAGTTCTTCGCATCAGGTGGCCAAAGTATTGGAGTTTCAGCTTCAGGATCAGTCCTTCCAATGAATATTCAGGACTGATTTCCTTTAGGATGGATTGATTGGATCTCCTTGAAGTCCAAGGGACTCTTAAGAGTCTTCTCAACACCACAGTTCAAAAGCATCAGTTTTGGGGTGCTCAGCTTTCTTCACAGTCCATCTCTCACATCTGTACATGATCACTGGAAAAACCATAGCTTTGACTAGATGGACCTTTGTTGGCAAAGTAGTGTCTCTGCTTTTTAATATGTTGTTTAGGTTGGTCATAGATGCATGATTAAACAAACAGGTACATCTATATAATAGAACATTCATTGATCATCAACAATTAAGCCATGCAAAGGCATGTGAGAATTTTAAATGCTTATTGCAAAATGAAGAAAGTCAGAAAGTGCTATGTTCCATTTTTTTGGAAAAGGCAAACCTGGAGACTGAATGGATTTGTGAATATTTGTAAAAGTTGAATAGCTGATGCACAGGGAATATTTTAGGACAAACCAAGGTTTTCTTTAGATACATGATGCATTTGTCAAAAACATAGACATTTATAATACAATGACATTAGCACAGGCAAATTTTAAAGATAAGTCAGTTAAATTTGGAAAACTCAGCAGTGGTCACAGGACTGGAAATGGTCAATTTTCATCCCAATCTCAAAGAATAATGCCAAAGAATGTCCAAACTACCATACAATTGTGTTCATTTCTCATGCTAGTAAGGTTGCTTTTAAGCTAGACTTCAGCAGTGTGTGAAGGGAAAATTTCCAGATGTACAGGTTGGGTTTAGAAAAGGCAGAGGAAGGAGATGTCACATTACCCAACATTTGTTGAATCGTAGAGAAAGCAAGGGAATACAGAAAAGAAAAAATCTTCTTCTGTTTCATTGACTACACTTTAAAGCCTTTGACTGTGTGGATCACAACAAAATGTGGAAAATTCTTAAAATAATGGAAATTAAGAAACGTGTATGTGGATCAAGAAGCAACAATAAAAATATGGAACAATGGACTGGTTCACAATTTAGAAAGAAGTATTTTTGTCACCTTGCCTATTTAACTTCTGTGCAGAGTATATCATGCAAAATGCCAGGATGGATGAATCACAAGCTGGAATCAAGAATGCTGGGAGAAATATCAACAACAATGACACTTCTTTAATGACAGAAAGTGAAGAATAAAAGAGCCTCTTGAAAGGTGAAAGAGAGTGAAAAATCTGTCTTAAGGCTCAACATTCAACAACTAAGGTCATGGCATCTGGTCCCATCATTCATGACAAATAGAAGGGGGAAAAGTGGAACAAATATCAGATTTTTATTTTGGGGGACTCCAAAATCACTGTGGATGGTGACTGCAGCCATGAAATGAAAAGATGCTTGCCCCTGGAACAAAAGCTATTACAAAACTAGACTGCATATTAAAGAGCAGAGACATCACTCTACCAACAAAGTCCATATAGTCTATAAGGTCCATATAGTCAAAGCTGATTTTTTCAGTAGTCATATATGGTTGTGAGAATTGGATCATAAAGAAGGTTGAGTGCCAACGAGTTCCAATCCAGCAATTCTCCTTGGCATTTAGTCAATAGAAATAATAATATATGACCACACAAAAAACTTTATATAAATATACCTCTAAAGTCCATAATAGATTAATTCATAACTACAAAATACTGGAAGCAAATAAACCATTCATCTCATAATTAGATAAGTAATATTGTTGCATCCATATAATGGAATACTATTCAGAGATAAAAGGGAATGAATTAATGATGCATTTAACTACATGGATGAAATATAGATGAAATACTGTGTGAAATATTGATAAATAAGATGGCTACATATCAAATGCTGTTTATATAACTTTCTGTAGAATTATAATTATGGCAGAAAACAGATCAGTGATTTCCAGGGCCCTAGAGATGAGAGTGGGGATTGTTGGAAGGGTACATGAGGAAAATTTGGAGGTGAAGCAAACGTTCTAGAGTTTTAT
>CAKXYN010000869.1:0-12586 GCA_935064755.1 Tragelaphus eurycerus | reverse complement strand
TAGAGAATTAGCAAGAAGGCTGAGTATGCAATCAATATACAAAAATCAATTGTATTTCTCCAAACTCCAGAGTAAGTAGGACCTAGAAAAAAGGAAAAATTTAAAGGTATCATATAGAATAGTTTTAAAAGCATCAAATGCCTAGAAATAAGCTTATTAGAAGATGTACACCTCTATATAGAAAACCAAACTATAAAACATTATTGAAGGCATGCTGCTGCTGCTGCTAAGTCGCTTCAGTCATGTCCGACTCCAGAAGCCCCTTAATAAATGTGTGTGTGCATTGAAAAACTCTGTTGTAAAGTTAGTTCTCCCTAAATTTAGTGAGTTTAATGTAATGAATATATTCAAATGAACCCAGTAAAAACTCCAGCAGGTTTTTAGCAAACTGACAAACTAATTCTAAAATTTTATATGGAAAGGCAAAGTTTCTTAAAGAAGAAAAAGAAGTATGGAAGAGCCATGATTTATTAAAAAACAAAGTAATTAAGGGTGTGAACTGGCAAAAGGATTGAGATAAAGACCAGTAGAACAGAGAAGATTTTTCAAAACTGATTCATATACATATATGGACTCTTGTTTTATGACACTTGGCATCCTTGATAAGTGGTATTGAGTCAACTGGCTCCCCATATGGTAAAAGATGAAACCTCACCCTTCATATCATACATAAAAATCCATTACAAGTAAATTGTAAGTAAATATGGAGTGTAAACGTTAAATCTTGCAGAAAATGAAACAGGAATATCTTCAGGACAATAAGATAGGCGGTTTCCTTGAACAGAAACCAAAAAACACTGTCTAAAAAGTGATTATACATCACGTTAAATAGATTGCATTGAAATTAAGAACATCTACCAGTCAAATCATTAGAGAGTAAAAATGAAATCCATGGAGTAAAAGGCAATATTTGCAACCATATAATCAGCAAGAGCTCATATCCAGAATTTGTGAAGAACTCTTATATAGATCAATAAGAAAAAGATTACCAAAAGAGTAGTGGGCAGGAGACTTGATCTTCACAAGAGAGGATATCCAAATGGTCAATAAAGATATGAAAAGGTGACATCATTACTCTTCAGAAGAATGGATATTAAAACCATGAAGAGATTTTTTCTTCAAATTTACCACAATGACTAAAATAGAAATGCCTGGCAGCACAATGTGGGGAGGATATGAAGCAATAGGTACCCCTGTATTGCTGGTAGGGATGTAAATCGGTTCTTGTCAGTTAGAAAACTATTTTGAACCACCTACTAAAACTGTGCAGAGTCATACCTTCTGACCCAGCAGAAATGCACACATACATGCACATACATCAAAAAGCGTGTACAAGAATGTTCATAGCAGCATGTATGAAAGTAACACTGTAAAACATTCATTCAGGCAATGCAAATGAACTAACCACTGTTGTTTCATTTATATAGAGTTAAAAACAAATAACATGAATGTATGGTGACAGAAACCAGAATGTTGATTATCTTTCAGGAGAAGGGAGGATTTAGAAATGGAAAAGAGACCAAGTGGGGGACTTTAGGAAGCTAGTAATGCTCTATTTCTTGACCTGGCGGGTGGTCATAAAGATGTCCACTTTGGAATAATTAATCAAGGTTATGATTTTCACTTTAATATATGTCTATTATACTTCAATCATATTTAAAAGATTTTTTTAAATTCCCACTGCAGAATAGCAAGTTTTACTTATTAGGTACTATTGTTTTTTTACCTATTTTGTCAATGGATTTATTTCTGTTACAGTATCTTACAGTTGTTGGAAACAGCATTATGTGAATTAAAAATATAATATTAACAGCACCTCAGGAGATTATACTATTGACCTGAAAAATGACCAGATTATTTTACTACATATTTTGTGTTAGCAAGCCTATTACAAACAAAATTTTAGGAGGCACTTATCAAGTGAATACTTTTTCAAAAAACATTTTAATTCTGAAGTAAAATACATTGTTCTATGGTGTCCTATGGTAGCACATGTTACTTCATGCCTGTTTATCAATACATGTAAAATGCCTACAGTTTTTAAAAAATGAAGTGTGATTATAACTTACATACTATTTTGTAGTTTATTTGTATATCTAAAATATATATATGAAATCTTTCTAATTTATTTATTTTTATAAAGTAAATGTTGTTATTCAAACTCAAAAAACTATAAGAATTAAATGTAAATTCCATTTACTCTCCCCCTTACCTTTCCCCGCTTCCCAGAATTAAGCTTGTTAACACTTTTGCTTTTTGCATCTTTCCATAGTGCTCTGTGTATGTCAATGCAGTTTTTGTTTATTTTTTACAGTTTGAGACCATGCTCTTCTTCAACTTAAATCTTTTCCTCAATATAGTGTCTTGGCAGAACTCTATTAGCCTTTGCCCTGCTTCATTCTGAACTCCAAGGCCAAATTTGCCTGTTACTCCAGGTGTTTCTTGACTTCCTACTTTTGCATTCCAGTCCCCAGTAATGAAAAGGACATCTTTTTTGGGTGTTAGTTCTAGAAGGTCTTGTAGGTCTTCTTAGAACTGTACAACTGTACAACTTTAGCTTCTTCGGTGTTAACTGAAGTCGGGGCATAGACTTGAATTACCATGATAGTGAATAGTTTGCCTTGGAGACGAACAGAGATCATTCTGTCATTTTTGAGATTGCATCCAAGTACTGCATTTCGGTTTGCCTTGGAAACGAACAGAGATCATTCTGTCGTTTTTGAGATTGCATCCAAGTATTGCATTTCGGACTCTTTTGTTGACCATGATGGCCACTCCATTTCTTCTGAGGGATTCCTGCCCACAATAGTAGATATAATGGTCATCCGAGTTAAATTCACCCATTCCAGTCCATTTTAGTTCGCTAATTCCTAGAATGTCAACATTTACTCTTGCCATCTCTTGTTTGACCACTTCCAATTTGCCTTGATTCATGGACCTGACATTCCAGGTTCCTATGCAATATTGTTCTTTACAGCATCCGACTTTACTTCTATCACCAGACACATCTACAGCTGGGTATTCTTTCTGCTTTGGTTCCATCCCTTCATTCTTTCTGGAGTTATTTCTCCACTGATCTCCAGTAGCATATTGGGCCGCTACTGACCTGGGAAGTTTCTCTTTCAGTATCCTATCATTTTGCCTTTTCATACTGTTCATGGGGTTCTCAAGGCAAGAATACTGAAGTGGTTTGCCATTCCCTTCTCCAGCGGACCACACCCTGTCAGATCTCTGCACCATGACCCGCGCATCCTGGGTTGCCCCACGGGCATGGCTTAATTTCATTGAGTTAGACAAGGCTGTGGTCCTGATGTGATTAGATTGACTAGTTTTCTGTGAGTATGGTTTCAGTGTATTTGTCCTCTGATGCCCTCTTGCAAGACCTACCGTCTTACTTGGGTTTCTCTTACCTTGGGCGTGGGGTATCTCTTCCCGGCTGCTCCAGCAAAGCACAGCCATCGCACCTTACCTTTGATGAGGGGTCTCTCCTCACCGCCGCCCTTCCTGACCTCGGTCGTGGGGTAGCTCCTCTGGGCCGTGCTTAGTGTGCCAGTCCTCACCGCCGTCCTTCCTCGGTCGATGGGTAGATCCTCTCGGACGTGCTCTCAGTGCGCCGCGCGGCCGACGAGGGGCTCTCAGCGCGGCGCTCGCGGGTAGGCCGGGAGCTCTCAGTGTCACAGTAATCCAAGTCTATGCCCCAACCAGTAATGCTGAAGAAGCTGAAGTTGAACGGTTCTATGAAGACCTCCAAGACCTTTTAGAACTAACACCCAAAAAAGATGTCCTTTTCATTATAGGGGACTGGAATGCAAAAGTAGGAAGTCAAGAAACACCTGGAGTAACAGGCAAATTTGGCCTTGGAATACGAAATGAAGCAGGGCAAAGACTAACAGAGTTTTGCCAAGAAAATGCACTGGTCATAGCAAACACCCTCTTCCAACAACACAAGAGAAGACTTTATACATGGACATCACCAGATGGTCAACACCGAAATCAGATCGATTATATTCTTTGCAGCCAAAGATGGAGAAGCTCTATACAATCAGCAAAAACAAGACCAGGAGCTGACTGTGGATCAGACCATGAACTCCTTATTGCCAAATTCAGACTGAAATTGAAGAAAGTAGGGAAAACCACTAGACCATTCAGGTATGACCTAAATCAAATCCCTTATGATTATACAGTGGAAGTGAGAAATAGATTTAAGGGCCTAGATCTGATAGATAGAGTGCCTGATGAACTATGGAATGAGGTTCGTGACATTGTACAGGAGACAGGGATCAAGACCATCCCCATGGAAAAGAAATGCAAAAAAGCAAAATGGCTGTCTGGGGAGGCCTTGCAAATAGCTGCAAAAAGAAGAGAAGCGAAAAGCAAAGGAGAAAAGGAAAGATATAAGCATCTGAATGCAGAGTTCCAAAGAATAGCAAGAAGAGATAAGAAAGCCTTCTTCAGCGATCAATGCAAAGAAATAGAGGAAAACAGCAGAATGGCAAAGACTAAGGATCTATTCAAGAAAATCAGAGATACCAAAGGAACATTTCATGCAAAGATGGGCTCGATAAAGGACAGAAATGGTGTGGACCTAACGGAAGCAGAAGATATTAAGAAGAGGTGGCAAGAATACACAGAAGAACTGTACAAAAAGAGCTTCACGACCCAGATGATCATGATGGTGTGATCACTGACCTAGAGCCAGACATCCTGGAATGTGAAGTCAAGTGGGCCTTAGAAAGCATCACTAGGAACAAAGCTAGTGGAGGTGACGGAATTCCAGTGGAGCTATTCCAAGTCCTGAAAGATGATGCTGTGAAAGTGCTTCACTCAATATGCCAGCAAATTTGGAAAACTCAGCAGTGGCCACAAGATTGGAAAAGGTCAGTTTTCATCCCGATCCCAAAGAAAGGAAATGCCAAAGAGTGCTCAAACTACCGCACAATTGCACTCATCTCACACGCTAGTAAAGTAATGCTCAAAATTCTCCAAGCCAGGCTTCAGCAATATGTGAACCGTGAACTTCCTGATGTTCAAGCTGGTTTTAGAAAAGGCAGAGGAACCAGAGATCAAATTGCCAACATCCGCTGGATCATGGAAAAAGCAAGAGAGTTCCAGAAAAACATCTATTTCTGCTTTATTGACTATGCCAAAGCCTTTGACTGTGTGGATCACAATAAACTGTGGAAAATTCTGAGAGAGATGGGAATACCAGACCACCTGATCTGCCTCTTGAGAAATCTGTATGCAGGTCAGGAGGCAACAGTTAGAACTGGTCATGGAACAACAGACTGGTTCCAAATAGGAAAAGGAGTACGTCAAGGCTGTATATTGTCACCATGTTTATTTAACTTATATGCAGAGTACATCATGAGAAATGCTGGACTGGAGGAAGCACAAGCTGGAATCAAGATTGCCGGGAGAAATATCAATAACCTCAGATATGCAGATGATACCACCCTTATGGCAGAAAGTGAAGAGGAACTCAAAAGCCTCTTGATGAAAGTGAAAGTGGAGAGTGAAAAGGTTGGCTTAAAGCTCAACATTCAGAAAACGAAGATCATGGCATCTGGTCCCATCACTACATGGGAAATAGATGGAGAAACAGTGGAAACAGTGTCAGACTTTATTTTTCTGGGCTCCAAAATCACTGCAGATGGTGACTGCAGCCATGAAATTAAAAGACGCTTACTCCTTGGAAGGAAAGTTATGACCAACCTAGATAGCATATTCAAAAGCAGAGACATCACTTTGCCAACAAAGGTTCGCCTAGTCAAGGCTATGGTTTTTCCTGTGGTCATGTATGGATGTGAGAGCTGGACTGTGAAGAAGGCTGAGCGCCGAAGAATAGATGCTTTTGAACTGTGGTGTTGGAGAAGACTCTTGAGAGTCCCTTGGACTGCAAGGAGATCCAACCGGTCCATTCTGAAGGAGATCAGACCTGGGATTTCTTTGGAGGGAATGATGCTAAAGCTGAAACTCCAGTATTTTGGCCACCTCATGCAAAGAGTTGACTCATTGGAGAAGACTCTGATGCTGGGAGGAATTGAGGGCAAGAGGAGAAGGGGACGACAGAGGATGAGATGGCTGGATGGCATCACTGACTCAATGAATGTGAGTCTGAGTGACCTCCGAGAGCTGGTGATGGATAGGGAGGCCTGGCGTGCTGGGGTTCATGGGGTCGCAGAGAGTCGGACACGACTGAGCGACTGATCTGATCTGATCTGACTGCATTTCGGACTCTTTTGATGACTATGATGGCTACTCCATTTCTTCTAAAGGATTCCTGCCCACAGTAGTAGATATAATGGTTATGTGAGTTAAATTCACCCATTCCAGTCCATCTTAGTTCACTGATTCCTAGAACATCGATTTTCACTCTTGTCATCTGTTTGACCACTTCCACTTTACCTTGATTCATGGACCTAACATTCCGGGTTCCTATGCAATATTGCTCTTTAAAGCATCGAATCTTGCTTCTTTCACCAGTACCATTCACAACTGAGTGTTGTTTTTGCTTTGGCTCCATCCCTTCATTCTTTCTGGAGTTATTTCTCCACTGATCTCCAGTAGCATATTGGGCATCTACTGACCTGGGGAATTCATCTTTCAGTATCCTATCTTTTTGTGTTTTCATACTGTTCATGGGGTTCTCAAGGTAAGAATACTGACGTGGTTTGCCAAATGCTGGGCTGGAGGAAGCACAAACTGGAATCAAGTTTGCCCGAAGGAATATCAATAACCTCAGATATGGAGATGACACCACCCTTATGGCAGAAAGTGAAGAAGAACTAAAGAGCCTCTTAATGAAAGTGAAAGAGGAAAGTGAAAAAGTTGGCTTAAAGCTCAACATTCAGAAAACGAAGATCATGGTATCCGGTCCCATCACTTCATGGCAAATAGATGGGGAAACAGTGAAAACAGTGGCCGACTTAATTTTGGAGGGCTCCAAAATCACTGCAGATGGTGACTGCAGCCATAAAATTGAAAGACGCTTACTCCTTGGAAGGAAAGTTATAACCAACCTAGATAGCATATTAAAAAGCAGAGACATTACTTTGCCAACAAAGGTCCATCTAGTCAAGGCTATGGTTTTTCCAGTGGTCATGTATGGTTATGAGAATTGGACTATAAATAAAGCTGAGCGCAGAAGAATTGATGCTGTTGAACTGTAGTGTTGGAGAAGACTCTTGAGAGTCACTTGGACTGCCAGGAGATCCAACCAGTCCGTCCTAAAGAAGATCAGTCCTGGGTGTTCACTGGAAGGACTGATGTTGAGGCTGAAACTCCAATACTTTGGCCACCCGGTGCGAAGAACTGACTCATTAGAAAAGACCCTAATGCTGGGAAAGATTGAGGGCAGGAGGAGAAGGGGATGACAGAGGATGAGATGGTTGGATGGCATCATTGACTGGATGGACATGGGTTTGGGTGGATTCTGAGAGTTGGTGATGGACAGGGAGGCCTGGCATGCTGCAGTTCACGGGGTCACAAACAGTCGGACACGACTGAGCGACTGAACTGTACTGAACTGAACAATATAGTTTCAGCATATTCATGTGTTTGCATATCAGTGTGTAAATATCTACTTTTAAATATATAATACATCTTCTTTTAAATATAGTATCTATGTCATATTTTAATGGCTGCATAATAGTGCAACATCAGGAAATGTCATAATGTATTACATTTAGCTTTTCTCCTACTGATAGGTATTTATATTACTTCTAGTTATTTGTTATTACAAAATTATTACAACAAATATGTGTGTATGTTTTTGAGAGAATATGTATATAGGAATCTCTAGGTCAAGAGTATAAATATTTTTTGACATTGAAAATAACCAGAACCGTGCTTTTGTGAATAGTCATTGAGAATTGGATTCAGCAGTATAGCTAGAAATTAATTTCATCAAGAATTAAAGTATGCAATAATAGTGGGAGACTTTAATACCCCACCCATACCTATGGATAGATCAACTAAACAGAAAATTAACAAGGAAACACAAACTTTAAATGATACAATAGACCAGTTAGACCTAATATCTATAGGATATTTCACCCCAAAACAATGAATTTCATCTTTTTGTCAAGCACACATGGAACCTTCTCCAGGATAGATCACATCCTGGGCCATAAATCTAGCCTTGGTAAATTCAAAAAAATTGAAATCATTCCAAGCATCTTTTCTGACCACAATGCAGTAAGATTAGATCTCAATAACAGGAGAAAAACTATTAAAAATTCCAATATGTGGAGGCTGAACAACACACTCCTGAATAACCAACAAATCACAGAACAAATCAAAAAAGAAATCAAAATATGCATAGAAATGAATGAAAATGAAAACATAACAACCCAAAACCTGTGGGACACTGTAAAAGCAGTGCTAAGGGGACGGTTCATAGCAATACAGGCATACCTCAAGAAACAAGAAAAAAGTCAAATAAATAACCTAACTCTACACGTAAAGCAACTAGAAAAGGAAGAAATGAGGAACCCCAAGGTTAGTAGAAGGAAAGAAATCTTAAAAATAGGGCAGAAATAAATGCAAAAACACAAAACAAAACAAAAACAAAAAGAGACCATAGCAAAAATCAACAAAGCCAAAAGCTGGTTCTTTGAAAGGTTAAATAAAATTGACAAACCATTAGCCAGACTCATCAAGAAACAAAGAGAGAAAAATCAAATCAATAAAATTAGAAATGAAAATGGAAAGATCACAACAGACAACACAGAAATACAAAGGATCATAAGAGACTATCAGCAATTATATGCCAATAAAATGGACAACGTGGAAGAAATGGACAAATTCCTAGAAAAGTACAACTTTCCAAAACTGAACCAGGAAGAAATAGAAAATCTTAACAGGCCCATCACAAGCACGGACATTGAAACTGTAATCAGAAATCTTCCAGCAAACAAAAGCCCAGGTCCAGACGGCTTCACAGCTGAATTCTACTAAAAATTTAGAGATGAGCTAACACCTTGCTACTTTTAATATTTGTTCTTTGTGTTTGATCTTTTTAAATTTGATTAATATGCGTCTTCGGTCCATGGGTAGCTCCTCTCAGGCGTGCTCTTAGTGCGCCGCATGCCGGCGAGGGGCTCTCAGTGCGCCGCGCGGCCGGCGAGGGGCTAAGGACGGCGGTGAGGACTGGCGCACTAAGCACGGCCCAGAGGAGCTACCCCACGACCGAGGTCAGGAAGGGCGGCGGTGAGGAGAGACCCCTCATCCAAGGTAAGGTGCGATGGCTGTGCTTTGCTGGAGCAGCCGGGAAGAGACACCCCACGCCCAAGGTAAGAGAAACCCAAGTAAGACGCTAAGTCTTGCAAGAGGGCATCAGAGGGCAAATACACTGAAACCATACTCACAGAAAACTAGTCAATCTAATCACATCAGGACCACAGCCTTGTCTAACTCAATGAAATTAAGCCATGCCCGTGGGGCAACCCAGGATGCGCGGGTCATGGTGCAGAGATCTGACAGGGTGTGGTCCGCTGGAGAAGGGAATGGCAAACCACTTCAGTATTCTTGCCTTGAGAACCCCATGAACAGTATGAAAAGGCAAAATGATAGGATACTAAAAGAGAAACTCCCCAGGTCAGTAGCGGCCCAATATGCTACTGGAGATCAGTGGAGAAATAACTCCAGAAAGAATGAAGGGATGGAACCAAAGCAGAAAGAATACCCAGCTGTAGATGTGTCTGGTGATAGAAGTAAAGTCGGATGCTGTAAAGAACAATATTGCATAGGAACCTGGAATGTCAGGTCCATGAATCAAGGCAAATTGGAAGTGGTCAAACAAGAGATGGCAAGAGTAAATGTTGACATTCTAGGAATTAGCGAACTAAAATGGACTGGAATGGGTGAATTTAACTAGGATGACCATTATATCTACTACTGTGGGCAGGAATCCCTCAGAAGAAACGGTGTGGCCATCATGGTCAACAAAAGAGTCCGAAATGCAGTACTTGGATGCAATCTCAAAAACGACAGAATGATCTCTGTTCGTTTCCAAGGCAAACCATTCAATGTCACAGTAATCCAAGTCTATGCCCCAACCAGTAACGCTGAAGAAACTGAAGTTGAACGGTTCTATGAAGACCTCCAAGACCTTTTAGAACTAACACCCAAAAAAGATGTCCTTTTCATTATAGGGGACTGGAATGCAAAAGTAGGAAGTCAAGAAACACCTGGAGTAACAGGCAAATTTGGCCTTGGAACACGGAATGAAGCAGGGCAAAGACTAACAGAGTTTTGCCAAGAAAATGCACTGGTCATAGCAAATACCCTCTTCCAACAACACAAGAGAAGACTTTATACATGGACATCACCAGATGGTCAACACCGAAATCAGATCGATTATATTCTTTGCAGCCAAAGATGGAGAAGCTCTATACAATCAGCAAAAACAAGACCAGGAGCTGACTGTGGCTCAGACCATGAACTCCTTATTGCCAAATTCAGACTGAAATTGAAGAAAGTAGGGAAAACCACTAGACCATTCAGGTATGACCTAAATCAAATCCCTTATGATTATACAGTGGAAGTGAGAAATAGATTTAAGGGCCTAGATCTGATAGATAGAGTGCCTGATGAACTATGGAATGAGGTTCGTGACATTGTACAGGAGACAGGGATCAAGACCATCCCCATGGAAAAGAAATGCAAAAAGCAAAATGGCTGTCTGGGGAGGCCTTGCAAATAGCTGCAAAAAGAAGAGAAGCGAAAAGCAAAGGAGAAAAGGAAAGATATAAGCATCTGAATGCAGAGTTCCAAAGAATAGCAAGAAGAGATAAGAAAGCCGCCTTCTGCGATCAATGCAAAGAAATAGAGGAAAACAGCAGAATGGCAAAGACTAAGGATCTATTCAAGAAAATCAGAGATACCAAAGGAACATTTCATGCAAAGTTGGGCTCTATAAAGGACAGAAATGGTGTGGACCTAACGGAAGCAGAAGATATTAAGAAGAGGTGGCAAGAATACACAGAAGAACTGTACAAAAGAGAGCTTCACGACCCAGATAATCATGATGGTGTGATCACTGACCTAGAGCCAGACATCCTGGAATGTGAAGTCAAGTGGGCCTTAGAAAGCATCACTAGGAACAAAGCTAGTGGAGGTGACGGAATTCCAGTGGAGCTGTTCCAAATCCTGAAAGATGATGCTGTGAAAGTGCTTCACTCAATATGCCAGCAAATTTGGAAAACTCAGCAGTGGCCACAAGATTGGAAAAGGTCAGTTTTCATCCCAATCCCAAAGAAAGGCAATGCCAAAGAGTGCTCAAACTACCGCACAATTGCACTCATCTCACACGCTAGTAAAGTAATGCTCAAAATTCTCCAAGCCAGGCTTCAGCAATATGTGAACCATGAACTTCCTGATGTTCAAGCTGGATTTAGAAAAGGCAGAGGAACCAGAGATCAAATTGCCAACATCCGCTGGATCATGGAAAAAGCAAGAGAGTTCCAGAAAAACATCTATTTCTGCTTTATTGACTATGCCAAAGCCTTTGACTGTGTGGATCACAATAAACTGTGGAAAATTCTGAGAGAGATGGGAATACCAGACCACCTGATCTGCCTCTTGAGAAATCTGTATGCAGGTCAGGAGGCAACAGTTAGAACTGGTCATGGAACAACAGACTGTTTCCAAATAGGAAAAGGAGTACGTCAAGGCTGTATATTGTCACCATGTTTATTTAACTTATATGCAGAGTACATCATGAGAAATGCTGGACTGGAGGAAACACAAGCTGGAATCAAGATTGCTGGGAGAAATATCAATAACCTCAGATATGCAGATGACACCACCCTTATGGCAGAAAGTGAAGAGGAACTCAAAAGCCTCTTGATGAAAGTGAAAGTGGAGAGTGAAAAGGTTGGCTTAAAGCTCAACATTCAGAAAACGAAGATCATGGCATCTGGTCCCATCACTACATGGGAAATAGATGGAGAAACAGTGGAAACAGTGTCAGACTTTATTTTTCTGGGCTCCAAAATCACTGCAGATGGTGACTGCAGCCATGAAATTAAAAGACGCTTACTCCTTGGAAGGAAGGTTATGGCCAACCTAGATAGCATATTCAAAAGCAGAGACATCACTTTGCCAACAAAGGTTCGCCTAGTCAAGGCTATGGTCTTTCATGTGGTCATGTATGGATGTGAGAGCTGGACTGTGAAGAAGGCTGAGCACTGAAGAATTGATGCTTTTGAACTGTGGTGTTGGAGAAGACTCTTGAGAGTCCCTTGGACTGCAAGGAGATCCAACCGGTCCATTCTGAAGGAGATCAGACCTGGGATTTCTTTGGAGGGAATGATGCTCAAGCTGAAACTCCAGTATTTTGGCCAACTCATGCGAAGAGTTGACTCATTGGAGAAGACTCTGATGCTGGGAGGGATTGAGGGCAGGA
This sequence comes from Tragelaphus eurycerus, assembly GCA_935064755.1. Lineage (NCBI taxonomy): Eukaryota > Metazoa > Chordata > Mammalia > Artiodactyla > Bovidae > Tragelaphus > Tragelaphus eurycerus. The sequence continues at coordinate 177 of CAKXYN010000869.1, read as the reverse complement.
GGAGAAGGGGACGACAGAGGATGAGATGGCTGGATGGCATCACTGACTCGATGGATGTGAGTCTGGGTGACCTCCGGGAGCTGGTGATGGACAGGGAGGCCTGGCGTGCTGCGGTTCATGGGGTCGTGAAGAGTCGGACACGACTGAGCGACTGATCTGATCTGATCTGATCTGGAT
>CAKXYN010000868.1:0-12609 GCA_935064755.1 Tragelaphus eurycerus | reverse complement strand
TTCATCACAACACTGTTTACAATAGCCAGGACATGGAAGCAACCTAGATGTCCATCAGCAGATGAATGGATAAGAAAGCTGTGGTACATATACACAATGGAGTATTACTCAGCCATTCAAAAGAATACATTTTAATCAGTTCTCATGAGGTGGATGAAACTGGAGCCTATTATACAGAGTGAAGTAAACCAGAAGGAAAAAACACCAACACAGTATCAGATCAGATCAGATCAGTCGCTCAGTCGTGTCCGACTCTTTGCAACCCCATGAACTGCAGCACGCCAGGCCTCCCCTATCCATCACCAGCTCCCGGAGGTCACTCAGACTCACATTCATCGAGTCACTGATGCCATCCAGCCATCTCATCCTCTGTCGTCCCCTTCTCCTCCTGCCTTCAATCCCTCCCAGCATCAGAGTCTTCTCCAATGAGTTAACTCTTCGCATCAGGTGGCCAAAATACTGGAGTTTCAGCTTTAGCATCATTCCTTCCAAAGAAATCCCAGGGCTGATCTCCTTCAGAATGGACCGGTTGGATCTCCTTGCAGTCCAAGAGACTCTCAAGAGTCTTCTCCAACACCACAGTTCAAAAGCATCAATTCTTCGGCGCTCAGCCTTCTTCACAGTCCAGCTCTCACATCCATACATGACCACTGGAAAGACCATAGCCTTGATTAGGCGAACCTTTGTTGGCAAAGTGATGTCTGCTTTTGAATATGCTATCTAGGTTGGTCATAACTTTCCTTCCAAGGAGTAAGCGTCTATTAATTTCATGGCTGCAATCACCATCTGCAGTGATTTTGGAGCCCAGAAAATAAAGTCTGACACTGTTTTCACTGTTTCTCCATCTATTTCCCATGTAGTGATGGGACCAGATGCCATGATCTTCGTTTTCTGAATGTTGAGCTTTAAGCCAACCTTTTCACTCTCCACTTTTACTTTCATCAAGAGGCTTTTGAGTTCCTCTAAGCTTTCTGCCATAAGGGTGGTGTCATCTGCATATCTGAGTGATTGATATTTCTCCCAGCAATCTTGATTCCAGCTTGTGTTTCTTCCAGTCCAGCATTTCTCATGATGTACTCTGCATATAAGTTAAATAAACATGGTGACAATATACAGCCTTGACGTACTCCTTTTCCTATTTGGAACCAGTCTGTTGTTCCATGACCAGTTCTAACTGTTGCTTTCTGACCTGCATACAGATTTCTCAAGAGGGAGATCAGGTGGTCTGGTATTCCCATTTCTTTCAGAATTTTCCACAGTTTCTTGTGATCCACACAGTCAAAGGCTTTGGCATAGTCAATAAAGCAGAAATAGATGTTTTTCTGGAACTCTCTTGCTTTTTCCATGATCCAGTGGATGTTGGCAATTTGATCTCTGGTTCCTCTGCCTTTTCTAAATCCAGCTTGAACATCTAGAAGTTCACGGTTCACATATTGCTGAAGCCTGGCTTGGAGAATTTTGAGCATTACTTTACTAGCATGTGAGATGAGTGCAATTGTGTGGTAGTTTGAGCATCTTTGGCATTGCCTTTCTTTGGGATTGGGATGAAAACTGACCTTTTCCAATCTTGTGGCCACTGCTGAGTTTTCCAAATTTGCTGGCATATTGAGTGCAGCACTTTCACAGCATCATCTTTCAGGATTTGGAATAGCTCCACTGGAATTCCATCACCTCCACTAGCTTTGTTCCTAGTGATGCTTTCTAAGGCCCACTTGACTTCACATTCCAGGATGTCTGGCTCTAGGTCAGTGATCACACCGTCATGATTATCTGGGTCGTGAAGCTCTTTTTGTACAGTTCTTCTGTGTATTCTTGCCACCTCTTCCTGATATCTTCTGCTTCTGTTAGGTCCATACCATTTCTGCCTTTTATCAAGCCCATTTTTGCATGAAATGTTCCTTTGGTATCTCTGATTTTCTTGAAGAGATCCTTAGTCTTTCCCATTCTGTTGTTTTCCTCTATTTCTTTGCATTGATCGCTGAAGAAGGCTTTCTTATCTCTTCTTGCTATTCTTTGGAACTCTGCATTCAGATGTTTATATCTTTCCTTTTCTCCTTTGCTTTTCACTTCTCTTCTTTTCATAGCTATTTGCAAGGCCTCCCCAGACAGCCATTTTGCTTTTTTGCATTTCTTTTCCATGGGGATAGTCTTGATCCCTGTCTCCTGTACAATGTCACGAACCTCATTCCATAGTTCATCAGGCACTCTATCTATCAGATCTAGGCCCTTAAATCTATTTCTCACTTCCACTGTATAATCATAAGGGATTTGATTTAGTTCATACCTGAATGGTCTAGTGGTTTTCCACTTCTTCCACTTTCTTCAATTTCAGTCTGAATTTGGCAATAAGGAGTTCATGGTCCGAGCCACAGTCAGATCCTGGTCTTTTTTTTTGCTGATTGTATAGAGCTTCTCCATCTTTGGCTGCAAAAAATATAATCGATCTGATTTCGGTGTTGACCATCTGGTGATATCCATGTATAGAGTCTTCTCTTGTGTTGTTGGAAGAGGGTATTTGCTATGACCAGTGCATTTTCTTGGCAAGACTCTGTTAGTCTTTGCCCTGCTTCATTCCGTATTTCAAGGCCAAATTTGCCTGTTACTCCAGGTGTTTCTTGACTTCCTACTTTTGCATTCCAGTCCCCTATAATGAAAAGGACATCTTTTTTGGGTGTTAGTTCTAAAAGGTCTTGTAGGTCTTCATAGAACCGTTCAACTTCATCTTCTTCAGCATTACTGGTTGGGGCATAGACTTGGATTACTCTGACATTGAATGGTTTGCCTTGGAAACGAACAGAGATCATTCTGTCGTTTTTGAGATTGCATCCAAGTACTGCATTTCGGACTCTTTTGTTGACCCTGATGGCCACTCCATTTCTTCTGAGGGATTCCTGCCCACAGTAGTAGATATAATGGTCCTCTGAGTTAAATTCACCCATTTCAGTCCATTTTAGTTCGCTAATTCCTAGAATGTCAACATTCACTCTTGCCATCTCTTGTTTGACCACTTCCAATTTGCCTTGATTCATGGACCTGACATTCCAGGTTCCTATGCAATATTGTTCTTTACAGCATCGGACTTTACTTCTATCACCAGACACATCTACAGCTGGGTATTCTTTCTGCTTTGGTTCCATCCTTCATTCTTTCTGGAGTTATTTCTCCACTGATCTCCAGTAGCATATTGGGCCCCCACTGACCTGGGGAGTTTCTCTTTCAGTATCCTATCATTTTGCCTTTTCATACTGTTCATGGGGTTCTCAAGGCAAGAATACTGAAGTGGTTTGCCATTCCCTTCTCCAGAGGACCACACCCTGTCAGATCTCTCCACCATGACCCGCCCATCCTGGGTTGCCCCACGGGAGAGACGGTAACAATAACCCTGTATATGAGGCAGCAAAAGAGACACTGATGTATAGAACAGTCTTTTGGACTCTTTGGGAGAGGGAGAGGGTGCGATGATTTGGGAGAATGGCATTGAAACATGTATAATATCATATATGAAACGAGTCACCAGTCCAGGTTTCATGCACGATACTGGATGCTTGGGGCTGGTGCAGTAGGTCGATCCAGAGGTGTGGTATGGGGAGGGAGGAGGGAGGAAGGTTCAGGATGGGGAACATGTGTATACCTGTGGCAGATTCATGTTGATATATGGCAAAACCAGTACAATATTGTAAAGTTAAAAAATAAAAAAATGAGAAAGAAAAAAAATTAAGAGGGCAGAGATGACTTCAGATGACTTACATGTTTCTTTTTAAATTTTGCCCTATATTTTAATGTAGAGAAATCACTCTTACCAAAAATGGGTAATGAAAAAGTCAAAGTTAGAGTGGTTCTGAGGAACTGATGTGAGGATGGGAGGAAAAATAGAGAATTTAGAAATATTTTTCCCCCAAATAAGAAAGTGATTTAGGGACTTCCCTGGTGGCCCAGAGGTTAAGACTTTGCCTTCAAATGCAGGGGGTGGGGCTTTGATCCTTGATTGAGGAGCTAAGATACCACATGCTTCAGGGCCAAAAAACAGAAACATGAAACAGAAGCAATATTGTAACAAATTCAATAAAGACTTTCAAATATGGTTCACATAAAAAAAAAAAAAACTTAAAAAGAAAGAAAAGGCATTTAAATTCTGTTTTATGGAGGGTAGCTGCACAGAGCTGGATGTAAGAATTCGAAGTTTCCTTTGCTCTACCCTTTTCTTTCTGGGACCACTTATTATTAAACCACTCCAGCCAGGCTACTGCCTAATTGTTTAGAGGACTAGAGATTTCATGACTTTTTTTTTATTTTTCAGATAGTGTCTTTTAAAAATATGACTATTGTTTTAGCTGCACCATTATGGTCTATTACTTATAAATGAGCAAGAATTTTCAAATATGTGGTTGGTCTGGTGAGTCTTCTACAAAATGAAGTTGCTTGAATCTCCCTGTCATGGTTTTAAAAACAAGTGAAACCCTGAAAGATAGGAAAACCCCATGCATAAGCATCTTTCCATGATACTGTTTATAAAAATTAGAAAGCAAGTCTCCAAAAAGGAAGATGTCACCAGGGGTTTATGACATTCTTGACTCTTTACAATGTTCTAAGTTTACCCACATTAAATCCATCTTTGAAACCTTTTTACCCTCACATTTATAGAATTTTTCCAGTGATATTTGAGGTGCAGAATGAGCTTCTGCAAGACTTTAAATCCTCATGTTTGTGCATGCTGAGTTGCTTCAGTTGTGTCCAACTCTTTGTGGCCCTGTAGACCTTGGCCCACCAGGCTCCTCTGTCCATGGGATTCTCCAGGCAAAAATACTGGAGTGGGTTTGCCATGCCTTCCTCCAGAGGATCTTCCCAACCCAGGGATTGAATCCACGTCTCTTACATCTCCTGTGATGGCAGGCAGATTCTTTACCACCAGCACCACCTGGGAAGCCCTTAAATCCTCATAGAGCAAATGAAATATGGAACTATGCTACTTACTACTCCACCCTTATGGCAGAAAGTGAAGAGGGGCTAAAAAGCCTCTTGATGAAAGTGAACGTGCAGAGTGAAAAGGTTGGCTTAAAGCTCAACATTCAGAAAACGAAGATCATGGCATCTGGTCCCATCACTACATCAGAAATAGATGGAGAAACAGTGGAAACAGTGTCAGACTTTATTTTTCTGGGCTCCAAAATCACTGCAGATGGTGACTGCAGCCATGAAATTGAAAGACGCTTACTCCTTGGAAGGAAAGTTATGACCAACCTAGATAGCATATTCAAAAGCAGAGACATTACTTTGCCAACAAAGGTTCGCCTAGTCAAGGGTATGGTCTTTCCTGTGGTCATGTATGGATGTGAGAGCTGGACTGTGAAGAAGGCTGAGCGCCAAAGAATTGATGCTTTTGAACTGTGGTGTTGGAGAAGACTCTTGAGAGTCCCTTGGACTGCAAGGAGATCCAACCGGTCCATTCTGAAGGAGATCAGCCCTGGGATTTCTTTGGAAGGAATGATGCTAAAGCTGAAACTGCAGTATTTTGGCCACCTCATGCGAAGAGTTAACTCATTGGAGAAGACTCTGATGCTGGGAGGGATTGGGGGCAGGAGGAGAAGGGGACGACAGAGGATGAGATGGCTGGATGGCATCACTGACTCGATGGATGTGAGTCTGAGTGACCTCCGGGAGTTGGTGATGGACAGGGAGGCCTGGTGTGCTGCAGTTCATGGGGTCGCAGAGTCGGACACGACTGAGCGACTGATCTGATGCTACTTAATGAAACAAACCATCCTATGTTAGAAACGTCTTCAAAGTTAAGGTCTTTCTTACTGTTCTCAAAACTCAATTAAGTAAAGTATATTATATTCTGAGGATTCTAGGGTACTATTTTCTCCCTAGCAATCTTCCAAAGTACTTGTGTTAAACTTGTCAGGCCATCAATATTCTGCTATTCCTTTTCCCTGCGTACTACAATCTTTTAAACTTCCCTGTCATTTGAGGTCCCTTGTGTGTCTGTAAAACAACCACTCAAGTACCCCTGCCAATTTCTTAAGTACACACACTTATGCATGTTGTAAAAGGAGTATCATCAAGCTCTGATTTCAGATCATCATTTATGGATGCCCCCTCTGTGGCAGTACCAATAACAAAAACAAACAAATAAAACCCTTCCCAGGATAAGAAAACCTCCAAAGCATGAACTTACCCAGTCATACTAAGTGGAACAAAAGAGCAGACAGAGCAATTAATTTTTGACTCATGACAATCTGCTTATTTCTTCACACATAAAAGTTATTACTCTTTTCTAAGCACCTTCCTACAAAACTATTGACCATAAAATTATCCATAAAAGCTGTTGAGAAACTAAATAATTAAAATTGCCTTTGGTCATAACTGAATTAAATACTTAAAGGTGATATGTGAATATTTTCCAACCTAGAATTGAAAACAGCCTAAAATGATCTGGTTGAAAGTGATGTAATTAAATGGCATTTACATTATTTCAGTGGAGTTATTTCTAATAATGTAATAGCTTTTAAAAATTCAGTGTTTTAATCTAATGTATATATTAATGTTCATATTACTGTGCAAATCCTCTTAAACTTCGATGTAGGTCTGTTTTATTTAGATTTTCTTATTTTTGTTCTACTCCAACCTTGCCCTTTCCTTACTGTAACTTAATAGGAAAAGCATACAAAGATGCTATGCAGACAAATGTACAGCAGTCTTGTTAGCATTTAATCTCTTTTTAGGTAAATGCAAATCTTGCTGCTGATGGTCTTAGACTCTTGTTCAGTAATCATTTGGAGATCTTCCTTATCCATTTTTTAAGCCGTGTCCATTATAATCAGTCACTGAAAATTGTGATCTAGAATATTCATTCTTGATGAAAACAATAGAATTAAGGTACAGGGTTTTGGAAAATTGCTTTCATATTCAAGCAGGGCTACATACATACAGACATCTTGTTGACGATTTTACTGCCTCAAAGAAAATGTATTGCTACTGCCACAAGTCTGTCTTTTGGCACTTTATCACTTACAAGTGATGATAAAATTGCAACAAAGAGACTTCTTTTTAATCTTATAGGTCATTGCTTGTAGTCTGGACTATCCACCCTTTTGTCTCTTGTTTAGGCTAGATAAGGTGGAAAATTCCCTTCAGTTGTCTCTAAATTTCATTTAAAGGGTATGAAATAGACTTTTGTCTTTTGATCTTCGACGCCCCAAGTCTTCTACTATATCAATTTTATTTCTTCATATTTTAAACTTAATTTTTAGAAAGAGGTCTGAATGTGTTTAAAATGGTCATCATGAAACTAAACAACTGGGTGTATTTTGAAGGGTTCACATACTTTTAAAAATCATAAAAGAAGATATATATCTGACATCATGAGAATCCTGACAATAAAATAATTTTGTTACTGACTTTCTTCTCAGTATTATAACCATCAGTTTTTGCTGTCTACTCACATAAAAATGGGCTTCCCTGATAGTTCAGTTGGTAAAGAATCTGCCTGCAATGCAGGAGACCCTTATTGGATTCCTGGGTTGGGAATATCTGCTGGAGAAGGGATAGGCTACCCATTCCAGTGTTCTTGGGCTTCCCTTGTGGCTCAGATGATAAAGAATCTGCCTGCAATGTGGGGGACCTGGGTTTGACCCCTGGGTTGGGAAGATCCCCTAGAGAAGGGAAAGGCTACCTACTCCAGTACTCTGGTCTGGACAATTCCATGGACTGTATAGTCCATGGGAGTCGCAAAGAGTCGGACACCACTGAGCGACTTTCACTCACTTCACATAAGAATATTTATACAGATATCCAATTTGGCAACACATAGTTGCCAGAAGAATAGATATTTATGATTATATTTTTCTAATTATTGAGCCCTTATATAAAAAAAATGAGGCAAATGAGAAAGAAAACACCAAAAGAATCTACTTTGAGTCATTTATTTCTTTTGCCCTTTGATTTCTTTCTCACAGGTTTTCTTTGGATAATCCATCTATATATAAATCTATGATTGTATAGTGTCATAGTTTATTTCTCTTCCATAGATTGTGTTATTTTAACAATTTCCCAGTAATAAGGAAGACTTTGTTAATGCACTAACCCTACAGAAGAATATTTTATATTATATAAATGAGGAGAAACTTTTCTCCTACGATAGCATTTGATTTCTACTAAAACACTAAGGATGTAAATTGGAATGTCTTTTTTTCAAGTGGTTCCAAATGGTTTAACTTTGATTTAAATATGCTCTCTGGCTTGATAGGCTCATTTTATAGGTAGATAAACCATGAAACAGAAAGTTGGCAACTTTTTATGTGTTTGTTAAGTCAGGATATGATGTTTAGAGAGCAAAAATACGCAGGGGATGAATTCTTAATAAAATGCCATGAGTGAAAGCTTCCATTCACCGAGAATCCACCATGGCAGGCACTTTACTTGGTGTGTTATATTCATCACGTCCAAGTACTGACTGCAGTCTCAGAAAGCATACATTATTATACCCATTTAACATGAGAAAATGGATACGTAGGGAAGTTTAGTGTCCGGCTATGAAAGACTGCAGCCATGAAATTAAAAGACGCTTGCTCCTTGGAAGGAAAGTTATGACCAACCTAGATAGCATATTCAAAAGCAGAGACATTACTTTACCAACAAAGGTTCGCCTAGTCAAGGCTATGGTCTTTCCTGTGGTCATGTATGGATGTGAGAGCTGGACTGTGAAGAAGGCTGAGCGCCAAAGAATTGATGCTTTTGAACTGTGGTGTTGGAGAAGACTCTTGAGAGTCCCTTGGGCTGCAAGAAGATCCAACCAGTCCATTCTGAAGGAGATCAATCCTGGAATTTCTTTAGAAGGAATGATGCTAAAGCTGAAACTCCAGTATTTTGGCCACCTCATGCGAAGAGTTGACTCATTGGAGAAGACTCTGATGCTGGGAGGGATTGAGGGCAGGAGGAGAAGGGGACGACAGAGGATGAGATGGCTGGATGGCATCACTGACTCGATGGATGCGAGTCTGAGTGACCTCCGGGAGCTGGTGATGGACAGGGAGGCCTGGCGTGCTGTGGTTCATGGGGTCGCAGAGTCGGACACGACTGAGCGACTGATCTGATCTGATCTGATGAAAGACAGAGCCCAAATTCAAGTAATGTTTTGTTAACTACTAAAAATGGTCTGATGGGGAGGGAAATGGCAACCCGCTCCAGTTTTCTTGCCTGGGAAATTCCATGGACCGAGGACTCTGGCAGGCTGCAGTCTATGGGGTCGCAAAGAGTTGGACACGACTTAGTGACTGAACAACACAACAGAAATAGTCTGAACAAAGCATATTGTATTTTTGCTAATAGAGGCTTGACAAAGAAGCGGAACTAATACGAACTCAAAGGGTCACTCTCACTGGATTTCTGTCTTACTCGCCAGGCTCTCTGCAGGGCTGCCATTGGCTTTCAGCTTCAAGATCTGTGGTTGAGCACTCTGTCTATGAGATGCATTTAGATGACCATGCCTGAGATCGTCTTCTAATCGTGTCTCCAGGTAAGGGAACACTTATTTGAGAGTAGGGTTTGTTGGAAGCGGCAGTGCCTGATTTTCTTTCTCATTGGTTTTTACTTTGTCTTGAGTACAGGGCCCACATCTTATGAGGTCATCTAGTAGGCATGTTTTCTCACATTGCGGGTGTATCCCTGGTGGCTCAGAGGTTAAAGCCTCTGCCTCCAATGCGGGAGACCCGGGTTCGATCCCTGAGTCGGGAAGAGCCCCTGGAGAAGGAAATGGCACCCCACTCCAGTACTCTTGCCTGGAGAATCCTATGGACGGAGGAGCCCGGTAGGCTACAGAACACGGGGTGGCAAAGAGTCTAACACGACTGAGCGACTTCACTTTCACTTTCACCCACTCTGCCTCATCATGGGCAGCTGTGTGCAAGCAGCTTTGTTAAATGGTTTACTGGCAGATTCATGTTGATATATGGCAAAACCAATACAATATTGTAAAGTTAAAAAATAAAATTTGAAAAAAAATTTAAAAAAGAAAGAAACGACAAGCGGTTGACAACAGTCCTTCCCTTCCTTCCTCCTAACATCACCGTGAACTGATAAGCTGGAATAGAAAAGACCACTTGTCACCGCCCTGACCCAATCCAAAAATGCAACTCTCATAAGTACATTCAGAGGCAAACAAGAGAAGTAGATCCATTCTTAGACTTTGTCTGGGTGTGCTTTTAAAATGTGATGGTACTTGTAAAGTCTGACTAAGGTGATAAGGAGCAGCCACGACTAGTTTTAAATTTTATTTTTTAAAGTGGTCTGATTTTCGTATTTTAAAGTCTTCATTGAATTTGTTGCCATATTGCTTCTACGTTTTGGTTTTCGGGCACGAGTCATGTGGGATCATAGCTTCCTGAATAGGGAAGGACCCTGCAACTCCTTCATTGGAAGCTGAAGTCCCAACCATGGGACTGCCAGGGAAGTCCCTAAATTTTATTTTCAAGAATTAAAAAAAAAAATTAAAGTTGAGGTCTAATTGACATGTATAACATAATACTCATTTCTGGTACAAAACATGATGATTCAATATGTGCATGTATTGGGAAATGATCAGCACAATGAATCTAGTTAATATTATCACCTTAGGTAGTTACAAAAAAATTCTTGTCAAAGGATCTGCTCACTTAGCGACTCTGAACTAGAGCCACCATGTTGTACATTATATCCTCATGACTTATTTATTTTATAACTGGAAGTTTGCACCTTTTGACCCTGTTCACCCATTTCTCCCAGTCCCTCCCATCCTCCTGCATCTGGCAATAATCAATCTGTCCTCTGTACATAAGCCATGACTATGTCATACATCTTTGTGTGGTGCCCAGAACTGCAGTCAATGAAAAATCACAGGAAGACATTAGTTAATATTTATGATGTCAGAAGACTGCTAGAAACTCCATATCTCACAGTTTCTGTTTATAGATAAAGGCTTCAGGCTCACAGTTTTATTTTGGACAGAGTATCTGCAATGCTACCTCAGAAATTTCCTCCCCCAAAGCTGCTTTAAAATCACAGAAGTACTTATAAATCCTTTTGTTTATTCTGGGCATTAGAAGTCTTATTTTTGCATCTAGAAGCTTTTTAAAGTTTTCTCCATAATTATAAAAAATGTCTGGATGTGTGACCAAAATTTCTTTAATGGTGAATGTTTAAAGATTCAGAGGAGTAATTGGGTCATTTGTAAAAATATCACAGCCTGTGACTTGCTAACGAATGTTTTTGCCTAGTGTAAATGGGTAAGTACTCTTAGGATTTCCTTCAGAAAATGAATACTTCCTCTAGGAAATAGAACAGAATCTTTAAAATCAGAATCTTCCCACTAAAACTTTGCTGGAAGATAAATTATTATGTTGGGGAATACAGGAGTAGGTTGGAGTTTAGGCCTCAGTTGGTGTCAGGGCTTTGAATTCTTATGAAAAACTGATAGGGATAGAGTAGGATAATTAAATAGTTGTTTTAGAAATGCCATTAGGAGATTAGACAGAAAGGGAATTTTAAGAGCATTTGGGAGACTGTAGTAAGCTAATGACCACTCAAGAAAATAATTCAGTAAGCTAGAAAAAAAAATCAACTCTACCTTGAAGGAAGACCAGGCATATTCATGTGCCAAGCACTCTCAAGCCACAAATTCTGACAGTTAAAACAGAAGACAATAGATATGGAGTCTGAGTCTTGTTACATGAAGCCAGGGAGTTAATGGGCCTTGAGGAGTAGCATCTCTGAATGTAGCTAATACAGGAATATACGTGAAAGGTGAAACAAACTAGGGGAAATGAGACATTATACCAAAATCTGAGATGAATATGTTACCATCCTTCTGTTAATACACACATCATTTAAATACACTATGACAGTCCTGGTTAGACCATACTGGGTCACAGGAAGAACTAATGATATAAGCCTTGACATCTGACCAAGAATGAAGAAGAAAATGGTTTTCTCCTTTTCTTACTTTTTCTTTGATTTGAAAAATACAGTCCTCTTTTCCTGCTCGCTTGTATTTCTCACAAGTGTCCTATACCAATAATCTCACTCTTTACCTGTCACTTTGACTCTTGCTGAATTCTTTCTGAGCCAAGACAAGAGAATCTGACCTTCAGTAAGTCCTGAGACTGTGTGATCAGATTCAATTAAAAGCCAGTGGATTTGAGTCCTCTCCATGGATGTGAGAGCTGGACTGTAAAGAAGGCTGAGCGCCGAAGGATTGATGCTTTTGAACTGTGGTGTTGGAGAAGACTCTTGAGAGTCCCTTGGACTGCAAGGAGATCCAGCCAGTCCATTCTGAAGGAGATCAGCCCTGGGATTTCTTTGGAAGGAATGATGCTAAAGCTGAAACTCCAGTATTTTGGCCACCTCATGTGAAGAGCTGACTCATTGGAGAAGACTCTGATGCTGGGAGGGATTGAAGGCAGGAGGAGAAGGGGACAACAGAGGATGAGATGGCTGGATGGCATCACTGACTCGATGAATGTGAGTCTGAGTGACCTCCGAGAGCTGGTGATGGATAGGGAGGCCTGGTGTGCTGCAGTTCATGGGGTCGCAGAGAGTCGGACATGACTGAGCGACTGATCTGATCTGATCTGATCT
>CAKXYN010000867.1:0-12611 GCA_935064755.1 Tragelaphus eurycerus | reverse complement strand
TGTGGTCAAAATATTTGAGTTTCAGTCTCAGCATCAGTCCTTCCAATGAACACCCAGGACTGATCTCCTTTAGGATGGACTGGTTGGATCTCCTTGCAGTCCAAGGGACTCTCAAGAGTCTTCTCCAACACCACAGTTCGAAAGCATCAATTCTTCGGTGCTCATCTTTCTTCACAGTCCAACTCTCATATCCATACATGACCACTGGAAAAACCATAGCCTTGACTAGATGGACCTTTGTTGGCAAAGTAATGTTTCTGCTTTTTAATATCCTATCTAGGTTGGTCATAACTTTCCTTTCAAGGAGTCAGTGTCTTTTAATTTCATGGCTACAATCACCATCTGGAGTGATTTTGGAGCCCCAAAAAATAAAGTCTGACACTGTTTCCCCATCTATTTCCCATGAAGTGATGGGACCAGATGCCATGATCTTTGTTTTCTGAACGTTGAGCTTTAAGCCAACTTTTCCACTCTCCTCTTTCACTTTCATCAAGAGGCTTTTTAGTTCCTCTTCACTTTCTGCCATAAGGGTGGTGTCATCTGCATATTTGAGGTTATTGTTATTTCTCCCAGCAATCTTGATTCCAGCTTGTGCTTTTTCCAGCCCAGTGTTTCTCATGATGTACTCTGCATGTAAGTTAAATAAGCAGGGTGACAATATACAGCCTTGACGAACTCCTTTTCCTATTTGGAACCAGTCTGTTGTTCCACGTCCAGTTCTAACTGTTGCTTCCTAACCTCCATATAGGTTTTTCAAGAGGCAGGTCAGGTAGTCTGGTATTTGCATCTCTTTCAAAATTTTCCACAGTTTATTGTGATCCACACAGTCAAAGACTTTGGCATAGTCACTAAAGCAGAAATATATGTTTTTCTGGCACTCTCTTGCTTTTTTGATGATCCAGTAGATGTTGGCAATTTGGTCTCTGGTTCCTCTGCCTTTTCTAAAACCAGCTTGAACATCTGGAAGTTCATGGTTCATGTATTGCTGAAGCCTGGCTTGGAGACTTTTGAGCATTACTTTACTAGCGTGTGGGGTGGCGGCTGAGAGGAACTACCCCACGTCCGAGGTCAGAGGCGGCATCCGAGAGGAGGAACCCCACGTGCAAGAAGCGGTGGCTGTGTGGGCGCAGGAGGGCAGAAAGGAGCTACTCCACGTTCAAGGTCAGGAGGTGTGACCTCATCCAAGGTAAGGAGCAGCGGCTGTGCTTTGCTGGAGCAGTTGTGAAGAGATACCCCATGTCCAAGTTAAGAGAAACCCAGGTAAGATAGTAAGTGTTGCGAGAGGGCATCACAGGGCAGATACATGGAAACCATAATCAGAGAACACTAGCCAATCTGATCACATTGACCACAGCCTTGACTAACTCAGTGAAAACAAGCCATGCCATATGGGGCCACCCAAGACAGGTGGGTCATGGTGGAGAGGTCAGACAGAAAGTGGTTCACTGGAGAAGGGAATGGCAAACCACTTCAGTATTCTTGCCTTGAGAACCCCATGAACAGTATGAAAAGGCAAAATGATAGGATACTGAAAGAGGAACTCCCCAGGTCAGTAAGTGCCCAATATGCTACTGGAGGTCAGTGGAGAAAGAATGAAGGGATGGAGCCAAAACAAAAACAATACCCAGTTGTAGATGTGACTGGTGATAGAAGCAAGGTCTGATGCTGGAAAGAGCAATATTGCATAGGAACCTGGAATGTCAGGTCCATGAATCAAGGCAAATTGGAAGTGGTCAAACAGGAGATGGCAAGAGTGAACATCGACTTTCTAGGAGTAAGCCAACTAAAATGGACTGGAATGGGTGAATTTAACTCTGATGACCATTATATCTACTACTGTGGGCAGAAATCCCTTAGAAGAAATGGAGTAGCCATCATGGTCAACAAAAGAGTCTGAAATGCAGTACTTGGATGCAATCTCAAAAATGACAGAATGATCTCTGTTTGTTTCCAAGACAAACCATTCCATATCACGGTAATCCAAGCCTATGCCCCAACCAGTAACGCTGAAGAAGCTGAAACTGAACAGTTCTGTGAAGACCTACAAGACCTTTTAGAACTAACACCCAAAAAAGATGTCCTTTTCATTATAGGGGACTGGAATGCCAAATTTGGAAGTCAAGAAACACCTGGAGTAACAGGCAAATTCGGCCTTGGAGTACAGAATGAAGCAGGGCAAAGGCTAATAGAGTTTTGCCAAGAGAACGCACTGGTCATAGCAAACCAATATACTAGTGTATACCAATATATTGGTATATACCAGTATACCAATTTGTACTGATATAAACAATAATTAATGAATAGACAGAATGTGTATCTATGCAGGGCTTCCCTGATAGCTTAGTTGGTCAATGACATATTATTCAACCATTAAAAAGGATTGAACTAAAAGCTTAAGAGGAAAGAAAGAAGGATGTACTGATACTTGTTCCGACCTGAACCAACCTTTAACTATTTGTATGGGGTAAGTTCCAGAGAATGGCTTTTCTTTCTAGAGAAGGATGTGATGGGTAATTTCTAGCTAGTGATTTTCTAGAGGGGGATTCAGATGTTGGGTAGGGCTTGGGAGTAGATGTATATTACACTCATACACACGTGAAAGGTTCTCTTTGGTTGAATTTACTGATACAACACCTAGAGAAGGATATAACATTTTAACTGGATAACTTTTGGAAGGATATGAAGAAAGTGCAACCTACAGCTTTAGTCATTTGCTTGTCTCTGATAGCAGCTGCAACTCACCTACAGCCTCCAATCCATGACAGGGCAGCAGAATTCCCAGGGGTCTTGCTGTTCAGGCTGAAGGGACATAGCAAAAAGGCAGGTATTCCAAAGGCTTGTGTGAGGCATCCTCTGATTGGTTGTCAGCTGCAGAGCCAAGAGTGACATCAGCACCCCAAACCTGTGGTTCCCTAGCACCCATTGTGTTTGCTAACTTCCCTGAACAAGCACCAGCAGATGGTAGGGGAGGCCAGCCTTGGATCAACACTGTAGGGTGATAACATCTGTGCGGGGCTTTGGGGATGGGGGAGTTGAAGTTCTAAGCTCACTGACCTGCTTCAGGGATTCAAATCCACTGTCAGTGCTGCACGGCACAAGTTGATTCTCGAGGAGGGACTGGAAGAAGGAAAACTCCATAATGCATGTCACACCCCAAGGTCTGAACACATAGTCGTAATTGGTTCAGAGGCTGTTCTTTAAGCTGAGTTAGGAGCTGGGGAGGCTCTGGTTTGCACAGTGAGGCAGGGACCTGTTTCTGTGCACAAGCTGACTTTCACACATATTCTGGTCAACATGCCACAGGCTTTGCGTAGACCCCATCTGTGGGCACAAATAACTTCGCCAAGCGAGAACAATGCCAGTGGCCTCTGCAGAAACCAAAGCTACAAGTGAAGCCTCGAGAGATAACTAGGCTACTGCTCTCTGAGCTCTTTCTCTGAGCCAGGCCCTTGGTTAGACACATTGGGCAGTAGGATGAGAGGAAGGAAAATCAAGGAGGCAATGTTATCAGGAGCCAGGGACACAGGCCTAGGGAACCTCTGTGCCCAGGGCCCGTGACATGTTAATGAGGTCACTGGCCTCTTACCTGGCCACAACTGGATCGGCTTTGTGTCTCCTCTCCTTTTCCCACCCACGCCAGTACCTAAGCCGCCACACTCATCCAGCCACCAAGGTCCCCCAGTTCTAAGTCAGAGATGTCTCGAACCCATTTTCTCCCATGGCCACGGGCTGAATTCAGGCCTTCATTCTTTCTGGTCTTCTAACTGCTCTCTACTCCCAGGACCTCAAATCTGTCCTCCACACTGCTGATGAGGAATTATCTAGAAGCACTGACAGGAGCACTGAGATAGGCTCTGGGCTTTCTGTAGGTAAGGGGAGGAAGTCTCCAGTTCAAAAGCAGCCCACATCAGCAGCGTTGGACAGCCACTCTGGCGCTCTACCCTGCAGCCTAAAGGGCGGAACAACAGGCACAGAGCTGCCTGCCACTCCCGGGGAAGTGGGCAGTCAAGAAGTGGGCCACCCAGAAACGCGGACCTTGTGCCTCCTCTGCCCTCTATGCAAATGCCCAGTGCTTCCGGCCTGACTCTTAAAAATAGTCTTTGCACTTCATGTAGCACCTTTCATCGAGATTTCACAAAAGAAACTCAAAGCAATCTGCTCACAGACCTGGATCACAGGCTTCCCTTTCCTAGCAGTGTCTGAGGGCAGGACGAGAAGAGAGGGGGACAGGAGGAGAAGACAGGGGAGCAGGGCCCTGTCTCCAATACAGTCAGGAAGAACTGAATGGTTACCAGGTTACCCCCTCCTCTGGGAAGGAGGATGGTGGTGGGCTATGTGGAATGATTGCTCCTTTCATTTCTGGGCTGTATGATTTTTTTTTCAAGAAAGTATATTTATTGCTTGGGTAATATTAAAAAAAAAAATCTCTTTGTAGTGTATCATGAATATTGGTGAAAAAAGCAATGAAGCATTTTGGTGGGGCAGTAAACCAGTACCATGCAAATCTCAAACCACTAAAATATTAAACAAGTAATGAACATTTATATTGAATATAAATGTAAATGAATATTGCCCTTGCTTCTTCAAAACAAGCTTTAGATGCTGCTTTTCTTGGACTTACAGACATGGAAAGGAAAGTATCTTTAGTATTAGATTATTAATAGAAAATACTCACATCCTGCTTGCACTGGTAGTTACACAGCTTAATGTGTTTGTCAAAACTTAGCATTGTACACTGAAAATAGTGAATTTTACTCCATGTAACTTATGCCTCCAAAATAAGTAAAACAATAGGTTATCATTAGAGGCCAGTTGGCAGTCCACAAGAACTACCACGGCTCATTGCAGATTTTCTCCATGTAAGACTGTTTATCAGCTTAAATAGACTATTTCATGTATTCCTCTCAATGAGCCTGACACCATCATTAATTCTCTTTTACAGATAAAATAATAGATGCTTGGAGACGTAATGTGCACAGTGGCACAGGTGGTAAGTAGCTGGTCTGGAATGGGAATCCAGTTCTCACACCATGCACCTGCACCACCCTACACATGTCCACCCAGAGGGTCCACTGGAGATGCCGTACTCCTTCCTTCTGACACCCTTGGCCTCTCCAGGGAGAATCTGGAGTGAACTCACTTCAGGGGAAACACTGGCTCAGCACAGAGGCCAAGTATTGTCAATGCTCCCCCTGAACCATTATTTAATTGAGCTGTAAATCCAGAGTTTGATGTTGCCGCTCCCAGTTTTAGATGGCTGGCAACCATTGCAGAAATTCTAAAAGCATCTTTTCTCTCATACTGACATGTCTCCCAGCCCCGTTCCCCCACATATGACTCCCTTTGCTTTTCTCTGCTGTCCATTCCCAGGGTCACACAGTGCCCAGCCAAGATGGTACCTGTGGATAACAGGCAGTGGGTGGGAAAGGGTGAAGGGAAGAGAAAGGGCCATGGTGATGGAAGCTACCAACTTCAGGTACTCTCCAGAGAGGCAAGCCATAAGTTCCTGGTAGTTGTTCTTTCTCTCTAGTCAGAAATAGCACCCATGAGACCAAGACAAATAACTGATCTACCAAGAGTATCGACATATATTTTACATACCAGAGAATTTACTCTTCACTCATTTTCAGTGTATCATTCAATGCATCTTAGTATTGAGCATGATGTTTGCTGTAAGCTTTTTAATTTATGGATACCCTTATCAGGTTGAGGAATTATTCTTCTATTCTTAACTCACTGAACACTTTTTATTATAAAATGTATTGGATTTCACCAAATGCTTTTCCTGTATATATTGAGGTAATCTTGTGATTTTTGTACTTTCTTCCATTAATATAAGACATGACATTAATTGATTTTCACATGTTAAAACAACTGCATATCTGGGATAAACCCAACTTGCCTATGGTGCATCGCCCCTCTTGTGTGGTGCTGGATCCAGTTGATCAGCATATTGGTGAGCACTTTGTACCTTTGTCATGGTCTATCGTCTTTCCTTGTGCTGACTTTATTCAGTTTGGTATATAATACTGGCTGTATAGAATGAGTTGGGACGTGTTTCCCCTCTCTTTAATGTTTTGGTAGAGTGTGTGAGGATCAGTGTTCATTCTTTTAATGTTTGGTAGAATTCACCAGTAAAGCCATCTGAACTCGGGCTTTTCTTTGTGGAAAGAATTTTTATGTACTAATTCAAAATCCTTAATTTTTAAAGAATTTTATTTATTTGTGGCTGTGCTGGGACTTTGTTGCTGCCCGCAGGCTTTCTCTAGTTGCAGCTAGTGGAGACCACTCTCTTGTTGCGGAGCACGGGCTCTAGGGTGCACGGGCTTCAGAACCTGTGGCACATGGGCCCAGTTGCTCCATGGCATGTGGAATCTTCCCAGACCAGAGATTAAACCCTCATTCCCCGCTGTGGCAGGCGGATTCCTAAACACTGGACCACGAGGGAAGTCCCCCAAATCCTGACTTTTAATAATTGTATTTAGATATTCTATTTCTTCTTTTTAAATATGGTTTGAAATAAGTCTATTAATACAAATTCATATAGCTCACAATTCGTCCATTAAAAGTGTAAAATGCAGTCAATGTTAGTGTGTTTGGAGAGCCAGACAAGCATAACCACAATCAATTTTAGAAAATATCCAGCACACCAGTAAGAACCCAAGTGGATGAACATTCACAGACACTGTATCCACCACCACCTCCCCCCGGCCCCCCTCCAGCCTTGTATGTGTGTGTTCAGTCACGCAGTCATGTCTGACTCTTTGCAACCCCACGGGCTGCAGCCTGCAAGGCCCTTCTGTCCATAGAGTTTCCCAGGGAAGAATACTGGAGTGGGTAGCCATTTCCTTCTCCAGGGGACCTTCCCAAGCCAGGGATCCAACCTATGTCTCCTGCATTGGCCGGCGGATTCTATACCACTGCACCACCTGGGAAGCCCCTAGCCTTAGGTAACCATTAATCTTCTTTCCTTATCTGTAGACTTCCCTATTCTGGATATTTCATATACATGGAATCATAATATGTGGCCTTTGGTGGCTGGCTTCCTTCACCTAGCATGGTGTTTTCAAGGTTCACCCACATTGTCCTTTTTCATTTTGGTTTTCATGCATTTGGTATCACATCTACGAATCCATTTCTGAAATCCGATGTTATAAAACTGTACTTCCACATTTTCTTCTGAGAGTTTTAACGGCTCAAGTCTGGGAATTGATCAAAGGACTGTGACTCTCTGTTTTTGTGATTCAGAGTAGACTTGATCATTTGACCTGTGACATCTCTGCTTATACAGACCAAGCAAGAACTTACTGGACTTTCTAACTCTTACTTCTAGGAAGATCATGAGCAACTAGATAAAACCATACAGCTGCCCAAGTCAGCCTGTTCTGCTTGGTGCTTTGACTCTTCTCTCCATTACTGTAACCAGGCCCACCTGGCCCTTGGTGGTTGTGTGCTCCCACTTGGCTCCTGCCATCTGGGGATCTAAATACTCCACTGCATTTAGGTTTCCCAGTTCAGTGATTGCAGTTCCTACTGTGAGTTCTGGCCTGCAGAGAAGAGAAATCACAGAGTTCTTCAAGGGTGCTGGAGCTCCCCTCACAGTCTTGGTGAAAGGTACATCTTCAGGACTCTCCCAATATGGATGAGTATGTCTTCAATGCCAAATCCACACTAACAGTCAAATCTCTGTAAACCTCTGAATGCCTTCCTCTGTATTAAACCAAGGCAGGGCTGACATTTCCAGCTCACTCAGTGTGGGCCAACTTTTGGTCCATAGTTCTACCAACCAAACAAACTAATAAAAGTGCTTTCTAACACCCAGACTTGCAATATTAAATGCAGAATCTATGCTTAGTGAATCATTTTGGACTGATCTAGCTTTCTGTAGTGGAGAAAGAAATGGCAACCCACTCCAGTGTTCTTGCTTGGAGAATCTCAGAGATTCGGGAGCCTGGTGGGGTGATGTCTATGGGGTCGCACAGAGTCGGACACAACTGAAGCAACTTACCAGCAGCAGCAGCAGCAACAGCAGCAGCAGTAGCAACAGCAGCAGCAGCAGCAGCTTTCTGTGGGGAGGTGATCCCACTGGGGTTAGGGGGCTGCTTCCAACTGAGGGTGGGGAGGATTCTTCTACTGGCAAGGATGACTCACCAGACTTGATGGGCTCAGTGTTCCCAGCTTCCTCAGGATCTCCCCACACAGCTCTATCACAGTGTACAGAATCCCATTCTTTCCAAGTCAGCACCTTCATTTTACCAGGAAACACTCTAGTGGCAGAATTCAACTTCCACTGTAATTTAACCAGTTGCAGGATGAGTGTTTGCATGTGATCATTAGCAATCTCAACCCTGTATCTACAGGCGATAACTGTCTCCTCATGGGTACATGTAGAATCTTTTAGGTCTTTTACTGTAAACTGAGCTAATCCTTTTCTTTCACCACTCTTTCCAACTACATTGGGAACAATCAGGAAGCTCATCATATCTATCGGTGTTCCAAAAATGTCAAAAAGTGTCATATACACAGTCACAGAACACCTTGCACCCAGCACTTCTTTTAGGTGGTTCATCAGGCATATCCAAAGGAGATATTTTCCATAAACCTATTGTCATAGACTATTGATGCTGTCTTTACTACAGAGTCATTAGCACCTTTAAACCTAAGCAGATTACAGAGCTAATTCTAGAAACCCCAGAACCATTTGAGAAAACTCACTTTTTAAAAAAAATTGAAGTATAGCGGCTATACAGAACTATATGTTATAGATGTACAATATAGTGATTTACAATTTTAAAGGTTACGCTCCATTTATAACTATTACAAAATATAGGCTATATTCCCCATGTTTTGCAATATATCATTGTAGCTTATTTTATACATAATTGTTTGTACCTCTTACTCCCCTATTTCTATCTTGCCCCTTTCTCCCTCCCTCTCCTGACTGGTAACCACTAGTTTGTTCACCGTGTCTGTGAGTCAGCATCTGCTAAGTTAATATTCAGTTGTTGTTCAGTTGCTCAGTCATGTCCTACTCTTTGTGACCCCATGGACTGCAACATGCCGGGCTTCCCAGTCCTTCATCATCTCCTGGAACTTGCTTAATCTCATGTCCATTGAGTTGGTGATGCCATCCAACCATCTCACCCTCTGTCCTCCCCCTTCTTCTCCTGCAGTCAGTATTTCCCAACATCAGGGTTTTTTCTAACAAGTTAGTTCTTTGAACCAAGTGGCCAAAGTATTGGAGTTTCAACTTCAGCATCAGTCCTTCCAATGAACACCCAGGACTGATCTCCTTTAGGTTGGACTGGCTGGCTCTCCTTGCAGTCCACTGGACTCTCAGGAGTCTTCTCCAACACCACAGTTCAAAAGCCTCAAGTCTTCGGTGCTCAGCCTTCTATACGGTCCAACTCTCACATCCATACATGACTACTGGAAAAA
This sequence comes from Tragelaphus eurycerus, assembly GCA_935064755.1. Taxonomy (NCBI): domain Eukaryota; kingdom Metazoa; phylum Chordata; class Mammalia; order Artiodactyla; family Bovidae; genus Tragelaphus; species Tragelaphus eurycerus. The sequence goes on along the minus strand of CAKXYN010000867.1, from coordinate 3,173 downwards.
CCATCCATAACTTTGACTAGATGGATCTTTGTCAGCAAAGTAGTGTCTCTGCTTTTTAATGCACTGTCTCAGCTGTTCATAGCTTTTCTTCCAAGGAGCAAGCATCTTTTAATTTCATGGCTGCAGTCACCATCTGCAGTGATTTTGGAGCCCAAGCAAATAAAGTCTGTCACTGTTTCCACTGGTTCCCCATCTATTTGCCATGAAGTGATGGGACCAGATGCCATGATCTTAGTTTTTGGAATGTTGAGTTTTAATCCAGCTTTTTGACTCTCCTCATTCACCTTCATCAAGAGCCTCTTTAGTTCCTCTTCGCTTTGTGCCATAAGCTTGGTGTCATCTGAGTATCTGAGGTTATTAGTCTGTTTTATTTATTAAATTCAACATCAAAGTGAGATCATAGAGTATTTGTCTTTCTCTGACTCATTTCACTTAGCATATTGACCTCCAAGTCCATCCATGTTGCTGCACATGGCAAAATTCCATTCATTTTTATGTCTATGTAGTATTCCATTATGTGTGTGTGTGTGTGTGTGTGTGTGTGTGTGTGTGTGTGTGTGCACCACACATTATTTATAGATACACCAATTGATGGACACTTAGATTGCTTTCATATCTGACAACTGTAAATAATTCTACCATGAACATTGAGGAGCATGTATCTTTTCAAATTAGTGTTTTTGTTTTTTTTTTTTTTTTTCAGTTATATACTCAGGAATGGAATTGTTGGGTCACATAGCTCAATTCTAGTTTTCTGAAAAATGTCCCTACTGTTTTCCACAGTGACTGCACCAATTTACATTCCCACCAACAGTGCACAAATATTCCCTTTTTGCCACATCCTGGCTATCATTTGTTATTTGTATTCTTTTTGATGATGGACATTCTCACAGGTATGAGGTGACATCTCATTGTGATTTTGATTTCCATTTCTCTGATGGGTTAGTGATGTTGAGCATCTTTTCATGTGCCTGTTAGCCATCTGTGTATCTACCTTGGAAAATTTTCTTTTCAGTTTTTCTGCCCATTTTTAAAGTGTGTGTGTGTGTGTGTGTGTGTGTGTGTCTTTGATGCTATGTTTTTGAGCTATTTATATATGTTGGATATTAGCCCCAAGTCAGTCATTTGCAATATTTTCTCTCATTCAGTAGCTTCTTTTCATTTTTCAATGGTTTCTTTTGCTGTGCAAGAGCTTTTAGGTTTAATTAGGTCCCTGTGCTATGCTAAGTAACTCTAGTTGTGTCTGACTCTTTGTCACCCTATGGACTGTAGACCACCAGGCTTCTCTGGCCATGGAGCTCTCCAGGCAACAATACTGGAATGGGTTGCCATGCCCTTATCCAGGGTATCTTCCCAACTCAGGGATCGAATCCTCATCTCTTATGTTTTCTGCATTGGGAAGCAAGTTCTTTACCAGTACTGCCACCTGGGAAGCCCATTTGTTTATTTTTGCTTTTATTTCCTTTACTTTAGGAGATGGATCCAAAAATAAGGCTGTTGTGATTTATGTCAAAAAGTGTTCTGCCCAAGTTTTCATCCAGAAGTTTTGCATATTCAATCTTACACATAGGTCTCAAATCCATTTTGAGTTTGTTTTTGTATATAGTGTTAGATAATGTTCTAATTTCATTTTTTACATGCAGCTGTCCAGTTTTCCCAGCACCACTTACTGGAGAGACTGTCTTTTTGTCCACTGTATACTGTATTCTTGCCTCTTTTGATGTAGATTAGTTGACCATAGGTGCATAGGCTTGTTTCTATGATTTCTATCCTATTTCCTTGATCTGTAGGTCTGTTTTTGTGCCAGTACCATACTGTTTTGATTACTATGGCTTTGTAGTATAGTCTAAGGTCAAGAAGCTTGATTCCTCCAGCTCTGTTCTTTTTTATTTTTACTTTATTTTACAGTGTCTGGTCTTTGTTGCAGCATATGGGGTCTTTGATATTCATTGAGGCATGTGGGATCCTCAGGTGCAGGATTCGGAATCCTCAGTTTCAGCACCTGGCATCTTTTTAGATGTGGCATGTAGGGTCTTTAGCTGTAGCATATGAACTCTAAGCTGTGGAATGTGAATCTCTGTTGCACCATGTTAACTCTTAGTTGCTGCATGTGGGATCTAGTTCTCTGATCAGGGATCAAACCTGGGCCCCCTACATTGAGAGAATGGAGTCTTAGCCACTGGACCACCACTGAAGTCCCTCCGGCTCTGTTCTTTTTTCCCAAGATGGTTTTGGCTCTTTGGGTCTTAAGTGTCCATACAAATTTCTAGTTCTATGCAAAATACCATTGGTAATTTGAATCTATAGATTGCCTTGTGTAGTATAGTCATCTTACAAAATTGATTCTTCCAATCCAAGAACACGGTAAAGTTTTCCATCTTGTTGTGCTGTCTTCAATTTCTCTCATCAATATTTTACAGTTTTCCAAGTACAGGTCTTTTGCTTCCTTAAGTAGGTTTATTTCTAGGTAGTTTATTCTTTTTGATGAAGTTAAATGGGGTTATTTAATGGTAAATGGGTAATATCCTGAAGATCTCTTTCTGCTATGTGCTGTTAGTGTACAGAAATGCAAATAGATTTTTATATATTAATTTTGTACACTGCAACTTCACTGAATTCATTGACGAGCTCTAGTAGTTTTCTGGACCAGAACGCTGGGAGGTCTCTTGGCCAGAACAAAAGGGAAAATCTAGTTGCCATGGACAGCCAAGGGGAGCAGGGGTGGGTGAGCATGTCTCACGAGTATGCAGGGGCAACCAGAACATACAGAGAGGAAAATGGGGGCCCAGGGGTTCACCATTGGCAGGGAGCACCCTGCCACAATCCGGAAAGCTGAGGAGGCAGCCGAGCGGGTTTGCAGGGTCCCAGACAGTCTAAAATGGAACTTAGCTTTTCAGGGGTGTGAGGCATCCCTGGGTCACACGAGTGGGCACTGAGTAGGGATTTTGTCTAAGGGAAACACTGGGCAATGCTATCTAGCTCTCCTGAGCTGTCTAGAAACATTTAATTCAGATGGTGTTTCAGCCACCAGTTTGCAAGAATCGACAAGGAAGCCCACCCCTCAGTGGTGACGGGAGGCTTCCAGCATGGAACCGAGGTCCACCAGGAGATCAGTGCTTAAGCGCCTTAGATGCAGACTTGCTGTGAGACACAGCACGCTTTCCCTTAACCAC
>CAKXYN010000866.1:0-12668 GCA_935064755.1 Tragelaphus eurycerus | reverse complement strand
AACTTTCTCAGACTCACTTGCAGTAAGTATGCTGGATGTAATAGAGCTTTGGCCAATAAGGTGTACTTTGTAAATTTTGGAAGGTGGAAATCAGATGGAGGCTCTGTTTCTGCTGCTTTTGCCCTTTCTGTTAGTAGGCCTGGGTGCCTATCTGTTTTTTCCGTTGGTGTGGCATGGATTTGAAATCAGCACTTTCATTGATTGTAGCACCTCACTTCCCAAGTCAGAGTGGAAGCATGCCAATGGGAAGAGGGATAGACCATTTAGCAATGAGTCAGTTGACTACCATCTTGATGTCTAGCCTTGGCCCTAGGGGACTATTTTCTGGGCCCGCATTGAGCAGTTAGGGCTTCTGTCTTTGAAAAGAAGAGCAAGATACAGACTAGCAAGAACCATCGTAGAGAAAAGGCCCGTAAGGGGAACTGGTGCTCTTGGATTAAGGGCCAGTCTGCCTCTGAAATGGAGCAAAGGCACCATTGCATTATGTGGAGGACAGATTTTGAAAGTTCTCTGGATTGTCTTGAGCACTTGTCTGGGCTGAGCTTTCAGATGCGATCATTTGGCCCTGCTCTTGGGCAGCATGGAGAAGGCAATGGCACCCCACTCCAGTACTCTTGCCTGGAAAATCACATGAACGGAGGAGCCTGGTAGGCTGCAGTCCATGAGGTCACTAAGAGTCGGGCATGACTGAGCGACTTCACTTTCACTTTTCACTTTCATGCATTGGAGAAGGAAATGGCAACCCACTCCGGTGTTCTTCCCTGGAGAATCCCAGGGACGGGGGAGCCTGGTGGGCTGCCGTCTATGGGGTCACACAGAGTCGGACACGACTGAAGTGACTTAGCAGTTGGGCAGCACAGGAGGGAAAGGCAGCAGAGAGGAAGGTAAAGCTGATATGTGACCATTTTCAAGGTACAGAAACCAAGATTTTAAGGGACTGTCTGGGCATTCTGGGTCTGGTACGTTTTTTTCATCTTCCCAAAGAACCAGCTTTTTTTTTTCCTTTTCGGTTTCATTACTTTCCATTTTTATGTTTATTTGTTCTTTCTTCCTATTTTCTTTTGTGTACTTTTGTTCTTTTTCTACTTTATTAGGCTGGGCACTTCGTTCATTTTCAGATTGTCTTATTAAAAGAGTATTTTAAACTACAAGCATTACCCTCTAAGTAGAGCTTTAGCTCTTAAAGGTTTCGATGTCATATATTTTCCTTTTCATTAATTTCTAGGCAATATGTAATTTCAAATTTTATTTCTGCTTTGTTAAATTTTTTTTTTTTAAAGCAAAATTTGGTGTTTCTGTCTGTCAAATTTAATATAGAACTGTCCCCTCCTGCTCTGTACCTCTCCCCACTGAATTGGTAAGGAGACCTCCTTTTGAAAATAAATTAACTGCAAAAATATAGTATAAGATAACTAATCTCGTTACCAGAAATGGTGATTTTGTTTTGTGAATAGTTGATCTGATGTTCCTGCCAACTCAGTCCCCCAGTAATTAGATATCAGAAGCAGCTGTCTCCTGGGCTGCAGTATTTTGTTTATCTACATTTGGAGAATGCTTGCATTTTTCATCTTATGGGGAGGGCAGAGGTGTGTTCCACTTAAATAAACATGCTATTAATCCAGATTTATTTTGATGCAAGTTAAAAATAAGAGGGTGCGATGCATACCTCTTACTGCACTGGAAATTATCCGACTTGTCAACAAATTATTCTTACTTATTTTGACTCAAAAAAATAATAAGATATATGTCCTACATGAGCATCAAAAACCAGGATTTTGATATAGACTAACATTTTATGGGTGCTTAAATATGGTTTAAGGCTAAGAAAAGTCAACTAAAGCTATCATCTTACATAAATTTTAGTAGTTTTCTCCAAAGGCAATTGACTTTAACAGTCATCTCCAGTGGAAGAACCCCTGCTGCTTTTGTAGCAGGTCAACCATAGAAGCCCAGGATTAAAATTTATTCTGAAGTTAATTAATTATTTTGCCCTGAAAAATTATTTTCTAAAAATATTTTCCTTTTTCAATTTATTTTTATTTTTTTCTAATTTGTTTTGAATTTTATGTCAACCTGGTATAAAATCCCATAGTTCTGAAGTTATGCTGAGCACAGGTTTCCTGCCTCAACCTTCTGGTCCTTACATGCTTCTGTTATTTAGTTCTTTTGCTGGTAAATGCACTTTTATCCAGGCACATAGTTTTGTTTTTTTTTGTTGTTGTTGTTATTGGCTTTTTTGGGAAGGTGAAGAGTGGGAGTGGACTATGTTGACTGATAAATTTAAATGCAAAGGCCAGAGTAAAGAGGCTGCTACTGCTGCTAAGTCGCTTCAGTCGTGTCCGACTCTGTGTGACCCCATAGACGGCAGCCCACCAGGCTCCCCTGTCCCTGGGATTCTCCAGGCAAGAACACTGGAGTGGGTTGCCATTTCCTTCTCCAATGCATGAAAATGGAAAGTGAAAGTGAAGTCGCACAGTCATGTCCGACTCTTAGCGACTCCATGGACTGCAGCCCACTAGACTCCTCGGTCCATGGGATTTTCCAGGCAAGAGTACTGGAGTGGGGTGCCATTGCCTTCTCTGAGAGTAAAGAGGACAAAGTCATTATTAAGAGTTCAGCTTGGGCTTTTTACTTAGTAACATCAGATAAGAAAATGACCCAAGGACTTAGAAAGATTACATGGGATTACTAACTTTAAGGCAGTTAACCTTGGATAATAACATTTCACAAATTAAGATACCTAGATGTCGACCAGAGTTTGAAGTTCTTCAACTGTGTGCCTAAATATATAGTCTGAATAACTGTAGTCTTGCCTCTTTACTGAATCTAGGTGTTCTTCTCTTGGATTTAATGTTCTTGAGTTCTTTCAAACCAATAGGGAGTTTTATTAAGAACACTGTACTTTGATAGGTCCTGGGTAAGATCTTCTAATGTTTTGTTAACCACCTAGCAGACATAAAATATATATATACATAGATGTGTGTGTGTGTATAGGTGGATCTCAAAGACACTATAAATAGAATGAGTTTTAGATTATTGACAATCCACAGATATGAATCAGGGGGTCAACAAACTACATTGCTGCTGCCAAGTCGCTCTAGTAGCGTCCGACTCCGTGCGATCCCATAGACGGCAGCCCACCAGGCTCCTCCGTCCCTGGGACTCTCCAGGCAAGAATACTGGAGTGGGTTGCCATTTCCTTCTCCAATGCATGAAAGTGAAAAGTGAAAGTGAAGTCGCTAGGTCGTGTCCGACTCTTAGCGACCCCATGAACTGGAGCCCACCAGGCTCCTCCGTCCGTGGGATCCTCCAGGCAAGAGTACTGGGGTGGGGTGCCATTGCCTTCCCCAACAAACTACACTGCATGGGCCAAAACCAGACACCAGCTCTTTTTTAAAATAAAATTTCACTGGGACAGCATCATGTTTATGTGTTGTCTGTGGCTGCTTTCTCACTGCAGTGGCAAAGTTGAATAATTGTAGCAGAGCCTCTTTGGCCTGCAAAGCCTCAAATATTTAGTACTTTACAGAAAATATTATGTGCCAATCTCTGATATAAAGTAAAATAAGGAATCCCTCTTGGGCCACTTAAAACAAAATTTTCAGTGCTCTTACCTTGCAGAGCTTTTATGAGGATAGAGATTGGGTTTATTTTGTTCACTACTGTGTCCTCAGTGCTTATAAGTATAGGGACTCGTTCAGTTCAGTCGCTCAGTCGTGTCTGACTCTTTGTGACCCCATGAATTGCAGCACTCCAGGCCTCCCGTCCATCACCAACTCCTGGAGTTCACCCAAACTCATGTGCATCGAGTCAGTGATGCCATCCAGCCATCTCATCCTCTGTCGCCCCTTTCTCCTCCTGCCCCTAATCCCTCCCAGCATCAGGGTCTTTTCCAGTGAGTCAACTCTTCGCATGAGGTGGCCAAAGTATTGGAGTTTCAACCTCAGCTGAAAGGGACTCAATAAATATTGTCAAATCAATAAATAAAAACCATCCAAATTCATCTGACTCTTCTCAGTTCCTTACTTGTCATGGTCTAAAGTACAAATCCAAATAAACTGCAAGTCAAATTTGCCAAGTGTTAAAATGAAGAAGAAATAGTGACTTTTTAGCCTATACTTTATAACAGTTTTCATTTATTCAGCACTACTATGTGCCAGATGCTATAATAAGCATATTATATACATATATATGTATGTATATATATTTGCATGTATATGTGTGTATATTCATTTGTTTCAATATTATCATTATTTTATAGATGAGAACTTGAGACTTAGATTTGTCCAAAATTACATAGCTAGTAAGTGGCTTGGTTATTTTCAAGCCCATTTTCATCCTAAATATCATAGTAAGTGGAATAGGGGGCTAATCTAATAAAATCTAGAATGTGAACAAAATTTCTCTGAGATTTGTCCCACATCAAACAGCCTTACCAGATCTGTTCATAAGTAAATTAGATAAGAAATTTTTCATTTAGATTACTATATCTACCTCTCGAAGAGTGTTCCCAGCAACAATCTATACATTTTTAAACATCTCTGGGTTGAACTGTATCATATTATTACTAATCCCACTTTTCAGACTCCCAGAAATAACTGGTTCCATTTTGATGTGTAACCTAACTTACATTAGAAGATAATTGAGGAGTGGCCATAAGATATGCCACATTAATTCTAGAATAGGTAGCATGGGATGTAAAACTAAATTTCTGGCAGGAAATTTCTGCCACCTAGTACCTATGCAACATTTTTGCAGATTACTTAACCTTAGTTTAAGTCCTAGTTTCCTCATTAAAATAGAATAATTATACATATCACCAAGGGTTGTAAAATTCAAGGGAATTAACTAATGTATATAGTGGCTAGAATAGTGCCTAGCACATAGTGTGCAATAAAGGTAATTCTGTATTGTTTCACTTTTTAAAAATTGAGATATAATTCATGAAACCAAGTTCACCATTTTAACCATTTAACCATTTTAATTCCATGATTTCTAGTATATTCACATGTTATTCAGCAGTCATCTAATTTCAGAACATTTTCATCACTTCTATTTCATCATTTCTGTTTTTTGGCCACTGGTGAATAGTACTGCTGTCAGCATTAGTGTACAAAAGAAACTCCGTATGCATTAAGCAGTCACTCCCCATTCGCCTCTCTCTGCAGGCTCTGGGAACTACTGAAATGCTTTCTGTGTCAATAGATTTGTCCACAAAGGGCAAATAGACAATTGAAATGAAATGATAATTTCATTTGAAATTATATATATATATTATATATGAAATTATATAATTTATAATTATATAATACATGGCTTTTTGTGTCTGGTTTTTCTTCATTTGGTTTTTCTTCATTCGGCTTCCTTGGTGGCTCAGACGGTAAAGCGTCTGCCTGCAATGCAGGACACCCGGCTTTAATCCCTGGGTTGGGAAGATCCCCTGGAGAAGGAAATGGCAACCCACTCCAGTATTCTTTCCTGGAAATACTCCAGTATTCTTGCCTCCAGTATCCTCTCCCATGGATGGAGGAGCCTCGTAGGCTACAGTCCATGGGGTCATAAAGAGTTGGACACGACTGAGGGACTTCACTTTCTTTCTTTTCTTCATTTAGCAGAGTGTTTTCAAGATTCATTCATATGTAGCATATAAAGTACTTCATTCCTTTTATGTTTGAGTAATATTATTTTGATATACCTTGGAGAAGGCAATGGCACCCCACTCCAGTACTCTTGCCTGGAAAATCCCACGGACGGAGGAGCCTGGTAGGCTGCAGTCCATGGGGTCGCTAAGAGTTGGACACGACTGAGCGACTTCACTTTTTCTTTTCACTTTCATGCATTGGAGAAGGAAATGGCAACCCACTCCAGTGTTCTTGCCTGGAGAATCCCAGGGACGGGGGAGCCTGGTGGGCTGCCGTCTATGGGGTCACACAGAGTCGGACACGACTGAAGTGACTTAGCATAGCATAGCATAGCATACCTACACCACATTTTGTTTGTCCTTTCATCATTTTGTGGACGTTGGGGTGTTTCTAGTTTTTGGCCACTGGTGAATAGTACTGCTATCAGCATTAGTGTACAAGCTTTTGTTTGAACAACAGTTTTCATTCTCTTCAATAAATACTGAGGAATATAATTACAAGATTGTATAGTAATTCTTTGTGTGTGTGTCTCTGTGTTTTAAGGAACCACCAAACTTGCATGTGCGTGTGTGCAAAGTCACTTCAGTCGTGTCCAACTCTTTGTGCCTCCATGGACTGCAGCCCACCAGGCTCCTCTGTCCATGGGATTCTTCAGGCAAGAATACTGGAGTGCGCTGCCATGCCCTCCTCCAGGAGATCTTCCCAACCCAGGGATTGAACCTGTGTCTCTGTGTCTCCTATGTTGGCATGTGAGTTCTTCACCATTAATGCCACAGGGGACTGCAAAGTTTTAAAATCTGATTAAGTACAATTTGTGAATTTTTTCTCTTGTTGCCTATTATTCTTATGTCCTAGCTAAGAATCTGTTGTATTCCAAGGTCATATAGATTTACCTCTATGTTTTCTCCTAAGGGATTATAGTTTTAGCTATTATATTTGGGGCTTTGACTCATTTCAAGTTAATTTTTTTAGGTAGTATGAGGTAAGGGTCCAGTTTTATTTTCTACATGTGGATATCCAATTATATCAACAACATTTATTGAAAAGACTCTTCTTTCTTTATTGAATGATCTTGGCACCCTTGTTGAAAATGTATTGACCAGAGATGAGAAAGTTTTTTCTGGGTGCTGAATTTCTTACATTGGGCTATTTGTCTGTCCTTACATCATAACCGTGCTGTCTCAATGACTGTAGTTTTGAAGTCAGGACATGTGACTTCCAGTTATTGCAAGTTATTTTAGGACATTTTTTTTCAAGTTATTGTAGCTATTTGAGTTCCCTAACATTTCCCTATGAATTTGAGGATTAGTATGTAAATTTCTGAAGAAATGCCAGGCAGGATTTTTATAGGGATTGGATAGAATCTGTAGATCAACTTGGGAATTATTGCCACTTTAACAATATTGTCTTCCAGTCCGTGAACATAGATGTCTCTCCATTTATTAAGATCTTCTTTCATTTCTGTCAGCAATGTTTTATAGTTCATAGTGTACAAACAGTACACTTTTGTTAGACTATTCCAATTTTTTAAATTCATTTGGATGCTGTTATCAAGGATTTGTTAATTTCATCTTTGGATTTTTTAATTGCTCATATATAGAAATAAAGCTGATCTTTATATATTGACCTTGTATCCTAGAATTTAATACATTTATTTATTAGCTCTAATATTTTTTCTGTGATATTTTAGGATTTTCCACAAATAAGACATATCATCTGTGAATAGAGGTAGTAGGATTAGTTCTTCCATTCCAATCCGAATGCCTTTTGTTTCTTTTTCTCAACTGATTGCTCAGGCTAGAACAAATATCCCTGTCATTGATCTTGGAGAGAAGGTTTCAGACTTCACAATTTAAGTAGGAAGTTAGCTCTGGTTTTTTCATAGATACCTTTTATCAACTTCAGAAAGTTTTCTTTGAGTCCTAGTTTGTTGAGTGGTTTGTTATTAAATGCTGTTGGGTATGCTTTTTCTGCATCAGTTGAGATGATTATGTGGTGCTTTGTTCTTCATTTCATTAATATGATGTATTATATTGACTGATCTTCATACCCTGAGCCACCTTTGAATTGACTGCATAAATCTCACTTTGTCATGGTATGTAAGTCCTTTCTATATACTGCTGGATTCAATTTACTAGAAGTTTGCTGAGGAATTTTGCATCAGCATTCATAAGGGATATTAGTCTATAGGTTTTTTGTGTTTTTTGGGGGGTTTTTTGAGGTGTTTGTCTGGTCTTGGTATCTGGGCCCCATAGAATAAGTTAACATTCCTTTCTCCTCTATGTTTTGGAAGAGTTTAAAGAGGACTGTGATTTCTTCAGATATTTGACAGAATTCAGTCATCTGGCTTTGAGGTTTCAGGCTTTTCTTTTTAGGCCATTGGGCTTTTTTGGGGTTTTGGTTTTTATTAACTAATCAATCTCTTTACCTATTATAGGTCTGTTCACTTTTTCTGTTTCTTCATGTGTGAGTTTGTGTGTTTCTAGGAATTTGTCTTGTTTTATCTGGGTTTCCTAATTATTTGGCATAATTATTCACAGTGTTCGTAGTGTATTATTTGATTTGCTTTTTCTTTTACAATAGATTTTAAATCTAGATTTTAAAATAGATTTATTGTCGTAGTATTTGCCATGGAGATTATACAAGTGACATTAAGTTGTAGCAATCTAGTTTGAATTAATATCAATTTAGTGTCAATCATATTAAAAAATTGGCTCCTAAATAGCTGTGTTTCCCTCTCCATATAGTTATTGTCACAGATTACATCTTTATACATGTATGTCTATGGACATACATCTATATTATTGTTTTATTTAAGACATAGATTTATTATTGCTTAGTAGTCTTTAAAATCATGTAAAAAATTGGAGTTACCAGAAATACATGAATATTGACTTTATATTTATCTATATAGTTATCTTTATCAGTGTTTTATATTTCTTTGTATGAATTGAGTTACTATCTAGTATGATTTCCTTTCAGCCTAAAGGCCTCTCTGCGGTACTTTTTGTAGATTAAGACTACTAGCAATGAACTGTTTAGTTTTTGTTTACTTAGAATGTCTTGATTTCTCTTTCCTTTTTGATGGATAGCTTTGCTGGATATAGAATTCTTGGTTGACAGATTTGTTTTTTTTTTTCCTTAAGCACTGTGAATATGTCATTCAGTTAATTTCTAGCCTCCATGATTTCTAATGAGAAATAGATGTTAATTTATTGAGAATTCCTTGTACATAATGAGTCAGTTCTCTCTGCTGTTTTCAGGATTCTGTCTTTGAACAGTTGGAGTATAATGTTCATAGGTATGAATTACTTTGTGTGTACTTAGGATTTGTTGAAATTCTTAGACGTGTATATTAATGTCTTTTATGAAAGTTCAGTTTTCAGTCTTTTTCCCCCCTTTTCTCTAGTCCTCTCTTGAACTCTCATTATGTATGTGTTTGTTGGTATACGTAGTGGTGTCCCACAGGTCTTTTGCTGCTGCTAAGTCGCTCAGTCGTGTCCGACTCTGTGCGACCCCATAGACGGAAGCTCACCAGGCTTCCCTGCCCCTGGGATTCTCCAGGCAAGAACACTGGAGTGGGTTGCCATTTCCTTCTCCAATGCAGGAAAGTGAAAAGTGAAAGTGAAGTCGCTCAGTCGTGTCCGACTCTTAGCGACCCCGTGGACTGGAGCCTACCAGGCTCCTCCGTCCATGGGATTTTCCTGGCAAAAGTACTGGGGTGGGGTGCCATTGCCTTCCCCGACAGGTCTTTTAGGCTCTATTAATTTTTCTTTTTTTTTTTTTTTCTTCTTCTTCTCATATTGGATAATCTCAATTGATGTATCTTCAAGTTCACAGATTTTTTCTCTGTTTTTGGAATTCTCTAGTGAATTTTTAAATTTCAGTTATTGTGTTTTTCAAGTCCAGAATTTCTCTTTGCCTTAAATTTTCTCTCTGTTGGTATTCTCAATTTGGTGAGACATCATTCTTATTCTGTTAGTTCTTTGTGCTCTTGAGCATGTTTAAAACAGTTAATCTAAAGCCCTTCTCTAGTAAATCCAATGTCTGATCTTCTTAGGGACAATTTCTGTTCCTTTTTTTCTATGCATGTGGGCCATACTTTCTTGTTTCTTTGCCTCCTTCATAATTTTTAATGAATACTGGATATTTTGAATATATAATGTGGTAATTAGATCATTTTACCTCACCAAGTTTGTTGTTTTTGTTCCTTTGGTTTTTGCCTTTTTGCTGCTTGTGGTTGTGTTGTTTGTGTAGTGAATTAATTTTGTACAGTGTATATTCTTTGCCATATGTGTCCACTAACATTTGTTTGATTAGCTTATGCATTAGATGATGATTCAGCAAAGATTTCCTCAAAGATTTGGCACAGGAAAAAAACAAAAAGCAGGAAAAAAAAAAAAACCCTCAAAATCTTTGGTAGAGGATTTTGTGTATATGTTAGGACATGCCTTCAACACTCAGCCAGACAGTTTACGACTCACTCTTAGTTTTCACTTTCTGCTTGTGTACAGCCTAAAGCTCAGCCAGAAATGAGAATTTAGGGCCTTCTCAGGTCTTTTTGATTATGTACTCCACTTTGGGCATACAGATGTTGGTCATCTAGTTTCCAAAGAACATGTGGGAGCATTTCAAATACTATATTCCCCCAAAGCACCTCACTTCCCAGTCTCCTTAGCTTTTTGATGTGCGTGTTGTGTGTCTAACTGCCGTCCTTTGCCTCTTTTGACAACAGCTAGTAAACTTGCTGTTAAATGTTTTTGACAAATGTCCTGAACAGTTGCCTGTCTGCCCTGGGATAGATCAGAGTTTGGTAAAAATAAAGGTAAGCCCTTTACCAATCTGTCAGGGAATCAAAGGATAAGCCTAAACAAGCAACCACAACTTCTTTTAGAACAAAGTCTACTTTATATACTCTTAACAGTAGAAACTGGTGGCTCAGAGGTTGAAGCGTCTGCCTGCATTGCAGGAGATCTGGGTTCAATCCCTGGGTTGGGCAGATCCCCTGGAGAAAGAAATGGCAACCCACTCCAGTATTCTTGCCTGGAGAATCCCATGGACAGAGGAGCCTGGTGGGCTACAGTCCATGGGGTCGCAAAGAGTTGGACATGACTGAGCAACTTAACACTAGAAACCCACACCAATAAGTCAGGTTGATAACTTCAAGGCCCTTACAGAGAATTAGCTACTTTTTCTTGACTGAGTGCTTGACTGATTACTGGAATCCTTTGACTAGTTTGCAGATAAGGTTGATTCTCAGTTTTTGCCAGGTTATTTGCCATTTCTTTTCAGGGAGAGGGACAGGCCCTTGAAGTTCCATACTCTGCCACTTTTGTTGATCTCTCATCATATTTTTTCCCCCAATTTTGATGGACATATTTTTATAGTTTTTCTTTATTTTTGTTTTAAAAAAAATGACCATATAGCTATTCTTTACAAAAGTCATCCAGGTGTTAAGATAATTTATGTCCAGCTTGTCAAAAAAACAAAACCATATCACATTTAGAAGGAAAAGAATTGAATCCTATAGATCTGATCTGTGAACAGTGTTGAAGATGACCAGTTCATCCATAGTCCTATCGAGAATCCCTACAAGCCTACAACATCTCATTCATTGTGTATGTGAGATAAATGTTCTAACATTTGGGTCTGTAGTAGAAATATGGTGTAAAATGTGCTGTAAAAGCCAGCATGTATCAGGATATTAACCTTTAAAACTGCAGTGGACCATATTTACATTGTAGTTGTGTGGATGTTTTCTATATAGTTTATCAGATCAGTAGAAGTGTAGCAGTTGTTCTCACTGCCTTCCCCCAAACTGTAGCCCCTTGTGCAGTGAGTCAGCTGAAACCTACTAACTGAATCTTAAGAACCAACATGGAGAGCTATGATTCTGATGCAGTATTTTCTGGGTTTGAATTCTGTTTTCCTCTATTTGCCAGCAGTCTGGAATTGAGCAAATTATTTAACTTCTCTTTGCCTCATTTACCTTGTCAGTGAAATGGGGCTGCTAACAGCTATAAGCTTTGCTATGAGGATAAGTTAAAATTCATTGATTAATTAACTAAAATGTAACACATACATCAGCTAGTTTGAGATGCAGCTTCTCTAGAGCATATCTTTTAGATAGGGAAAACTCTGAGTTTTTCAGTTCTGTCCACTTAGGGTGAAGCTTATTGGTGAAATAAATTACTGGGCAGATCTCATGAGAAAAATAGGCAGTCTTTCTGTGCAGCCTGAGAGGCCCATTCCTAAGTCAGGAGAGAACTGTATCTACAGCTGGATGCAAAACAAAAACCTAAAGTTGGGGAACAGCATCTTATTGTGTGATGATTTGGGGGACCAGGAAGATTGATCAAGATGGTGCAATACAAGGTTGAAAAGATTGGATAAGACAAATGATGAAGGTTCTTGGGAGTTACTGAAGAGTTTGAAATAGGAGAGCCATCTGGTCACATTTACACTGAGTGTATATACTGTAGCTGAAAACTGGAAGATTGGAGTCAGGTTGGCAAGACTGGGTCTTAGGTGAGTGTTAGTAAGTCATAGATGTTCCGTAATCAGATCAGATCAGATCAGTCGCTCAGTCGTGTCCGACTCTTTGCGACCCCATGAACCGCAGCACGCCAGGCCTCCCTGTCCATCACCAGCTCCCGGAGGTCACTCAGACTCGCATCCATCGAGTCAGTGATGCCATCCAGCCATCTCATCCTCTGTCGTCCCCTTCTCCTCCTGCCCTCAATCCCTCCCAGCATCAGAGTCTTCTCCAATGAGTCAACTCTTCGCATGAGGTGGCCAAAATACTGGAGCTTCAGCTTTAGCATCATTCCTTCCAAAGAAATTCCAGGATTGATCTCCTTCAGAATGGACTGGTTGGATCTTCTTGCAGTCCAAGGGACTCTCAAGAGTCTTCTCCAACACCACAGTTCAAAAGCATCAATTCTTCGGCGCTCAGCCTTCTTCACAGTCCAACTCTCACATCCATACATGACCACTGGAAAGACCATAGCCCTGACTAGGCGAACC
>CAKXYN010000865.1:0-12684 GCA_935064755.1 Tragelaphus eurycerus | reverse complement strand
CAGGCTTCAAGGTTGAATTCTTTCTTTTTTTTTTTACATATAATTGACAAGTTTATTATCAAGAAACTTCTGGTTTTTTAAAAGACTGCATTTACTTTGCAAGACTAAAAGATGATCATCCAGGACAGGACAAATATAAACAAGGAAAATTAAAATATTAAATACTATCTAAATTAATAAAAGATCCTAATTCAAATTGTTAATTATAATCTTTGTGTCTTGTTAGAAGCAACTGTACAGTTGCCCTTCATGAAATTCACCTCACCAACTTATGAAGACTACAAAGGCTCACTACAAACTCAATTATATAATTTACAGTAATCAATGAGTTTTTGCAGTTAATCACGCACTATCACAGGAAGCCCCAAATGTTCTATACAGGAATTTGTCTCTTTAAAATGTATCTCAAGCATCTTTTAAAGTGCGAGCTACAAGTATGCTATATTCTTAAAGAAAAAAATCTTCCAAAGGAAGGATGAGACAGCTATAGGATGCTGTCAAGAGTGGTTATATAACTAACCGAAGAATCCCAGCAGCACCCTGCAGACTCTGTTTTAGTGTGGCAGTCTTCTCCTTTGTAGTTGGCGTCTCAGCTCGTCCTACACCACCAGCCGAACATGTATTCCATTGCTTTGGATACAAGACTTTCATCTTTTTTTGGTGTTTGTCTGTCAGAAATCACCTGATAGTCACTAGTAGAAGCTTTGTACGCTGTAGCCAGAGGTCTCATGGTAGAAATCCGAGGAGCACTTCCAGGTTGGGTTGGTGTACCCAAGGTTTTGACTGGTGGTGTGAAGGCGAGAGATGGAGATGACAAAGCACACCTGTCACTGTTTTCCATGACGTTTTTATCTATACATGGTTTTACACCAATCATGATAGATTCTCCAAAAATTCTTCCGTCTTTGCTTAAGGCTTTCCGGGCCTGCAGTTTAGACTGATAACGAATATGCATCCAATTTCCTGTGTTAGACATCACATGTTTCAAGATATTCCCATATTGTGCAAATTGTAATAATATATAGGAAGCAGATGCCTGAGGAACCCCGAACACAGTCACCCAAGTGTCATCAAGGTGATCTTCAGATGTCAGAGAATCTCCTTGAGTATAAAAAGGATCTAACTGGGCATGAGATAACGTTGTTTTTCGGGGTTGACCAATGTTTGCAGGACTAAACACACTTTGCCCTGTTCCAGGAGTAGTTGTCACAACTCCAACGAGAGGACTCTGCATCACTGAAATGTTTGCCTGTCTTCTTGAAGTTAAAGGTGTTGATCCAAGTCCTGGGCTGGAAATGTCATCATATATACTTCTAACTGGCGGGGCTCCACTTTTATCTTTATGAGCTGGTACAACTGGCTGTGGTGGTGATCCACCTGCAAGTAAAGGTGATCTCATTTCCATTACTCCTATGGAAGGGCCACTAATTGATCGAGGTTGTGGAGTCACTGGAGCTGGCAAATCCCCCATTAAAAATCCAGGTAAGAATTGGGCATTAACCCCTGGCTTTGGAGACGTGGGTGAACCCAGCATCATTGGTTCAGATCCCAACGTGGGCGCCTGAGGTTCCACGGCAAAGGCTGCCATCACAGCAGCAGCGGCACTCACCCCCGGACCTTCCTGATTTTCAAAAATGGCGGAAACTCTCCCCACGGGTGGGGCCGCGCTACCTTATGGGATTGTGTAACTTCCAGACATCAAATTCTTTCTTCCTTTTGGTTTCTGCCCTCTAATGTTGGTTCAGGGTTTATGTAAGCTTCTTAAAGGGTGAGATTTGTGCTGAGTTTTTGTTTGTTTGTTTTTCCTCTTAGGGGCAAGGCTGAGTGATGTGGTAATCCTGTCTGCTGATGATTGGGTTTGTATTTTTGTTTTGTTTGTTGTTTAGATGAAGCATCTTGCACAGGGTACTACTGGTGGTTGGGTGATGGTGGCCAGGAGGAGCTACCCCATGCCCCCACGCCCTAGGCCAGGGGTTGCAGCTGGGAGGAGCAACCCCACGTCCAAGGAGCCGGGCTGCGCAGGCACAGAGGAGTCTAGAGGAGCTATCCCACGTTGAAGGTC
The DNA here is from genome assembly GCA_935064755.1 of Tragelaphus eurycerus. NCBI lineage: Eukaryota > Metazoa > Chordata > Mammalia > Artiodactyla > Bovidae > Tragelaphus > Tragelaphus eurycerus. The sequence goes on along the minus strand of CAKXYN010000865.1, from coordinate 10,622 downwards.
AGAAAGGGCAGCTGTGAGGAGACACCCCTCGTCCAAGCTAAGGAGCAGCGGCTGCGCTTTGCTGGAGCAGCCCTGAAGAGAAAGGTAAGAGAACACCCAAGGTAAGAGAAACCCAAGTAAGACGGTAGGTGTTGCAAGAGGGCATCAGAGGGCAAACACACTGAAACCATACTCACAGAAAACTAGTCAATCTAATCACACTAGGACCACAGCCTTGTCTAACTCAATGAAACTAAGCCATGCCCGTGGGGCAACCCAAGACGGGCAGGTCATGGTGGTAAAGTCTGATAGAATGTGGTCCACTGGAGAAGGAAAAGGCAAACCACTTCATTATTCTTGCCTTCAGAACCCCATGAACACTATGAAAATGCAAAATGATAGGATACTGAAAGAGGAACTCCCCAGGTCAGTAGGTGCCCAATATGCTACTGGAGATCAGTGGAGAAATAACTCCAGAAAGAATGAAGGGATGGAGCCAAAGCAAAAACAATATCCAGCTGTGGATGTGACTGGTGATAGAAGCAAGGTCCCATGCTGTAAAGAGCAATATTGCATAGGAGCCTGGAATGTCAGGTCTATGAATCAAGGCAATTTGGAAGTGGTCAAACAGGAGATGGCCAGAGTGAATGTCGACATTTTAGAAATCAGCAAACTAAAATGGACTGGAATGGGTGAATTTAACTCAGATGACCATTATATCTACTACTGCGGGCAGGAATCCCTCAGAAGAAATGGAGTAGCCATCATGGTCAACAAAAGAGTCTGAAATGCAGTACTTGGATGCAATCTCAAAAATGACAGAATGATCTCTGTTCGTTTCCAAGGCAAACCATTCAATATTACACTAATCCAAGTCTATACCCCAACCAGTAACACTGAAGAAGCTGAAGTCGAACGGTTCTATGAAGACCTACAAGACCTTCTAGAACTAACACCCAAAAAAAGATGTCCTTTTCATTATAGGGGACTGGAATGCAAAAGTAGGAAGTCAAGAAACACCTGGAGTAACAGGAAAATTTGGTGTTGGAATACGAAATGAAGCAGGGCAAAGACTAATAGAGTTTTGCCAAGAAAATGCACTGGTCATAGCAAACACCAGCATAGACATAGCAAAGACAAGACTCTACACATGGACATCACCAGATGGTCAACACCAAAATCAGATTGATTATATTCTTTGCAGCCAAAGTTGGGGAAGCTCTATACAGTTAACAAAAACAAGACCAGGATCTGACTGTGGCTCAGACCATGAACTCCTTATTGCCAAATTCAGACTGAAATTGAAGAAAGTAGGGAAAACCACTAGACCATTCAGGTATGACCTAAATCAAATCCCTTATGATTATACAGTGGAAGTGAGAAATAGATTGAAGGGCCTAGATCTGATAGATAGAGTGCCTGATGAACTATGGTTGGAGGTTCCTGACACTGTACAGGAAACAGGGATCAAGACCATCCCCATGGAAAAGAAATGCAAAAAAGCAAAATGGCTGTCTGGGGAGGCCTTACAAATAGCTGTCAAAAGAAGAGAAGCGAAAAGCAAAGGAGAAAAGGAAAAATATAAGCATCTGAATGCAGAGTTCCAAAGAATAGCAAGAAGAGATAAGAAAGCCTTCCTCAGCGATCAATGCAAAGAAATAGAGGAAAACAACAGAATGGGAAAGACTAGCGATCTCTTCAAGAAAATTAGAGATACCAAGGGAATATTTCATGCAAAGATAGGCTCAATAAAGGACAGAAATGGTATGGACCTAACAGAAGCAGAAGATATTAAGAAGAGGTGGCAAGAATACACAGAAGAACTGTACAAAAAGATCTTCACGACCAAGATAATCACGATGGTGTGATCACTCACATAGAGCTAGACATCCCGGAATATGAAGTCAAGTGGACCTTAGAAAGCATCACTACGAACAAAGCTAATGGAGGTGATGGAATTCCAATTGAGCTATTTCAAATCCTGAAAGATGATGCTGTGAAAGTGCTACACTCAATATGCCAGAAAATTTGGAAAACTCAGCAGTGGCCACAGGACTAGAAAGGTCAGTTTTCATTCCAATCCCAAAGAAAGGCAATGCCAAAGAATGCTCAAACTACCGCACAATTGCACTCATCTCACGTGCTAGTATGGGAATGTTCAAAATTCTCCAAGTCAGGATTCAGCAATACATGAACCGTGAACTTCCTGATGTTCAGGCTGGTTTTGGAAAGGGAGAGGAACCAGAGATCAAATTGCCAACATCCCCTGGATCATGGAAAAAGCAAGAGAGTTCCAGAAAAACATCTATTTCTGCTTTATTGACTATGCCAAAGCCTTTGACTGTGTGGATCACAATAAACTGTGGAAAATTCTGAAAGAGATGGGAATACCAGATCACCTGATCTGCCTCTTGAGAAATCTGTTTGGAGGTCAGGAAGCAACAGTTAGAACTGGACATGGAACAACAGACTGGTTCCAAATAGGAAAAGGAGTACATCAAGGCTGTATATTGTCACCCTGCTTATTTAAGTTCTATGCAGAGTACATCATGAGAAACGCTGGTCTGGAAGAAACACAAGCTGGAATCAAGATTACCAGGAGAAATATCAATAACCTCAGATATGCAGATGACACCAGCCTTATGGCAGAAAGTGAAGAGGACCTTAAAAAATCTCTTGATGAAAGTGAAAGAGGAGAGTGAAAATTTGGCTTAAAGCTCAACATTCAGAAAGCAAAGATCGTGGCATCTGGTCCCATCACTTCATGGGAAATAGATGGGGAAACAGTGGAAACAGTGTCAGACTTTATTTTGGGGGCTCCAAAATCACTGCAGATGGTGACTGCAGCCATGAAATTAAAAGACGCTTACTCCTTGGAAGGAAAGTTCTGACCAACCGAGATAGCATATTGAAAAGCAGAGACATTACTTTGCCAACAAAGATCCGTCTAGTCAAGGCTATGGTCTTTCCTGTGGTCATGTATGTATGTGAGAATTGGATTGTGAAGAAGGCTGAGCACCGAAGAATTGATGCTTTTGAACTGTGGTGTTGGAGAAGACTCTTGAGAGTCCCTTGGACTGCAAGGAGATTCAACCAGTCCATTCTGAAGGAGATCAGACCTGGGATTTCTTTGGAAGGACTGATACTAAAGTTGAAACTCCAGTACTTTGGCCACCTCATGCAAAGAGTTGACTCTTGGAAAAGACTGATGCTGGGAGGGATTGGGGGCAGGAGGAGAAGGGGACGGCAGAGGATGAGATGGCTGGATGGCATCACTGACTCACTGGACGTGAGTCTGAGTGAACTCCGAGAGTTGGTGATGGACAGGGAGCCCTGGTGTGCTGTGGTTCATGGGGTCACAGAGAGTCGGACACGACTGAGCGTCTGAACTGGGTCTTGTATTCTAGTGGTTTCCTTTGTGAAAGTGCTCATTATTTGACATTCCCTAGGATTAGTTTTCTGTAATATAGGGTCTTGGAGTCAGTTCTCCCCCTCTAGGACTTGATCGCTGGTCAGGAATGAAGATTCCACAAGTGGTTTGTTTTGGCATTAAGTGAGATTAAAACAATTATCCAAAAACAAGGAACCAAAGATGAATCCCAGACTAATGGCAGTTAAAAAATCAGGCAAATAATAATTAAAATAATGGAATATACACATATACCTATACACCCATGAGCAAATCAAAACAGTTCAACTAAAATATAGTACAATAGATTGACCCAGTGAACAAAGGAAATCAGAAATTTCATTTACCAGTTAAGAACAAAACTAACTAAAGCACAAACTGGAAAACAAAATTAAAGCAAGGTGCCAAGTGGGGAATAAAGCAATGAAAATAAAACTAACAAATATGTTGAGAGGAAACAAAACAAAGAAAGAATAGCTATGCAAAGTTAAATAGAGGTAGATAAAGAAGATTTATATACACTGAAAATTAACTGCAAAGGGGAAATGAACAGTAGGAAAGACAAACAAAGGAATAAATGTAGAAAAATATAATAGGTCTAAAAAACTAAAAGTTAAAATTATAAAAAGGAGAAAATATTTTTTTAAAAAAAAAGAAGAAGAAGAAGAAAGAAAAAGGGGAGGGGGGAGGAAAACTCCACAGAATTGCGAGTGTCCAGTGTAGAAGCAGAAGTTTATAAAAACAATAAAAAGTGTGACTTAATGTGCACATATACATATATACCCATCAGATCAGATCAGTTGCTCAGTCGTGTCCGACTCTTTGCGACCCCATGAACCGCAGCACGCCAGGCCTCCCTATCCATCACCAGCTCTCGGAGGTCACTCAGACTCACATTCATCGAGTCAGTGATGCCATCCAGCCATCTCATCCTCTGTCGTCCCCTTCTCCTCCTGCCCTCAATCCCTCCCAGCATCAGAGTCTTCTCCAATGAGTCAACTCTTCGCATAAGGTGGCCAAAATACTGGAGTTTCAGCTTGAGCATCATTCCCTCCAAAGAAATCCCAGGTCTGATCTCCTTCAGAATGGACCCGGTTGGATCTCCTTGCAGTCCAAGGGACTCTCAAGAGTCTTCTCCAACACCACAGTTCAAAAGCATCTATTCTTCGGCGTTCAGCCTTCTTCACAGTCCAGCTCTCACATCCATACATGACCACAGGAAAGACCATAGCCTTGACTAGGCGAACCTTTGTTGGCAAAGTGATGTCTCTGCTTTTGAATATGCTATCTAGGTTGGTCATAACCTTCCTTCCAAGGAGTAAGCGTCTTTTAATTTCATGGCTGCAGTCACCATCTGCAGTGATTTTGGAGCCCCCCAAAATAAAGTCTGACACTGTTTCCACTGTTTCTCCATCTATTTCCCATGTAGTGATGGGACCAGATGCCATGATCTTCGTTTTCTGAATGTTGAGCTTTAAGCCAACCTTTTCACTCTCCACTTTCACTTTCATCAAGAGGCTTTTGAGTTCCTCTTCACTTTCTGCCATAAGGGTGGTATCATCTGCATATCTGAGGTTATTGATATTTCTCCCGGCAATCTTGATTCCAGCTTGTGTTTCCTCCAGACCAGCATTTCTCATGATGTACTCTGCATATAAGTTAAATAAACATGGTGACAATATACAGCCTTGACGTACTCCTTTTCCTATTTGGAACCAGTCTGTTGTTCCATGACCAGTTCTAACTGTTGCTTCCTGACCTGCATACAGATTTCTCAAGAGGCAGATCAGGTGGTCTGGTATTCCCATCTCTCTCAGAATTTTCCACAGTTTATTGTGATCTACACAGTCATATATACCCATAAGCAAAATCAAAACAGACCAACAAAAATAAAGTACTATAGACTGACCTGGCAAACAAAGGAACCAAAAATTATGTCTCAGTTTAGTTCAGTTCAGTCACTCAATCATATCCAACTCTTTGCCACCCCATGAACTGCAGCATGCCAGACCTCCCTGTCCATCACCAACTTTACTCAAATTCATGTCCAACTTTACTCAAATTCATGTCCATTGAGTCCATGATGCCATCCAACCATCTCATCCTCTGTCCTCCCCTTCTCCTGCCTTCAATCTTTCCTAACATCAGGGTCTTTTCCAATGAGTCAGTTCTTCCCATTAGGTGGCCAAAGGATTAGAGTTTCTGCTTCAGTGTCAGTCCTTCCAATGAATATTCAGAACTGATTTCCTTTTGGATTGACTGGTTGGATCTCTTTGCAGTCCAAGGGACTCTCAAGAGTCTTCTCCAACACTACAGTTCAAAAGCATCAATTCTTTGGCGCTCAGCTTTCTTTATAGTCCAACTTTCACATCCATATATGACTACTGGAAAAACCATAGTTTTGACTAGATGGACCATCGTTGGCAAAATAATGTCTCTGCTTTTTAATATGCTGTCTAGGTTGGTCATAACTTTTCTTTCAAGCAGCAAGCGTCTTTTAATTTCATGGCTGGAGTCACCATCTGCCATGATTTGGGAGCTTCCAAAATGAATTCTCTCACTGTTTCCATTGTTTCCCTATTTATTTGCCATGAAATGATGGGACCGGATGCCATGATCTTAGTTTTCTGAATGTTGAGTTTTAAGCCAATTTTTTCACTCTTCTCTTTCACTTTCCTCCAGAAGCTCTTTAGTTCTTCTTCGCTTTCTGCCATAAGGGAAGTGTCATCTGCATATCTGAGGTTATTCATATTTCTCCCCGTAGTCTTGATTCCAGCTTGTTCCTCATCCAGCCCAGAGTTTCTCATGATGTACTCTGCATATAAGTTAAATCAGCAGGGTGACAATATCCAGAACAAAACTAAAGTACAAATTGGAAAACAAAACTAAAGCAAGGTGCCAATTGGGGTATAAAGCAATGAAAATAAAACTAACAAATATATTGAGACTAAAGGAAAGACAGAAAGGAAAGAAAGAAAAGCTATGCAAAGTTAAATAGAGGTAAATAAAGAACATTTATATATATTAAAGATTTACTGCAAAGGGAAAAGAACAGTAGGAAAAGCAAACAAAAAAATAAATATAGAAAAAAATAAGAATAGGTTTAAAAAATTAAAATTTAAAAAAATGTTAAAAAAAAAAAAAAAAACCTCCCCAGAACTGCATAAGCCCAATATAGAGGCAGAGGTTTATAACAACAATAAACAGGGTGACTGAGGAAAAGAAAAAAAAAAGCTCAAAAGCTTAGTTATATTTCATAGTGCCAATAAAATTGACAACTACAATAGAGGTGGGGAAAATCCAAGAAGATCTACAGGACAAGTCAAAGCTTAAGAATAATAAATGTTTTTCTTGAGTCACTGCTGTCAGAGTACTTTCCCTCGCTGGGAATCACGGTCCACTTCACCTCCCTAGGATGCCATCTAATGCTGTGCTGATATCTGGACCTGCTGTGAGGGCAGCTCAGATTCTAATCTGCTCCTACTCCTCTGTGTTCTTGCCTCCAATGTCCACAGCTATCAGAACTAGTGCATTTTCTTTTGTGGGAGCTCTCAATGACATTTCATATATTCCACAGACACAGAGCCTGCCTAGCTGATTGCAACTTGAACAGCTAGTGGGAGGGTTTTGGGTCTTCTTCCTTAGTCATATTGCACCTGGGTTTCAATTGTGGTTTTATACCACCTTTGGATATGGGTCGTCCCCCGAGGTTTGCTCCCAAGGCTTCCCTGGAGGATTTGTGTTTGCCCCTGTGAGGGCCAGGTGTGGAGGTGGTGCAGCTGCTTGAGTCGCAGGGGTTCTGGCAGCACCAGGTACTCAGAGGAGTTAGGCAGCTAGGGCAGCAGGAAATATAGTGCTCTAGAAGGGTATGGCAACCAGTATTGGCTAATACGCTCCAGTATTCTTGCCTAGTAAACCCCACTCCCTGACAGAGAAGCCTAGCAAGCCACAGTCCACAGGGTCGTAAAGAGTAGGACACTACTGAAGCAACCCAGCATGCATAGGTGCAAGAATTTTTTTGACTGTGGAAGCTCTGCCCGAGTAAAGTTGAGTGTGGTTGTAGCGCGGTTGCTTGGCTTGAGGGTACCCTGGCAGCTCCAAGAGTGCAGTGACACGGACTGCCTCCACCACAGGAGTTATGGCCCTATCAGAGTCTTTTTTTCAAGCCTCTTGTAGCTGATGATCAGGCCTCTTTGGCCAGTCTTTCTCTGTAGTTCCACCTGTTCAGGCACTTAGAGGGCTTCCTTGCCTGGGGTCCTTCTCTGTTGTTTGGCGCATCAGGCACTTAAAGGGGCACGCTGGGTGGGGTCCTACTCTGTAGTTCAGTGCATTAGGCATTTCATGGGCCAGCCTCTCTATTATGCAGCTGCTGAGGCTGTCATTTAGGGGGAGTGAGGCTATGGTGATGGCTCCACCCCCACACGTGACTCAGCAGTATCGCCTTGCTTCCATGGCTGCCCGGCTTTCCTCCACAGGCATTTCCCACCACAGTCTCCTCCCTCACATCTCCTTGATCTGTCTCTCTGCAGTCAACAGCAGCCCTCGCCCTAGAATTGCTCTACAATCCCTAAACTCGTATGGCTGCAGCAAGGACTGTCTGATTCTCATTCCATAGAGGCTGCTACAGATCAGCTGTTTCCCTCTCAGCCTTAAATGTTTCTCCCCTGACTCAGATGCCCCAATGTGGGGATTGGACCGCTACTTCAGTTCCCCCACACGCCAAAGGCAGGTCCAGTCCTACTAACCCTCTCCTTTTCCCCCTAGTTCGTTTTGTGTGGGTCTAAGCAAGAGAGTTCCAGAAAAACATCTATTTCTGCTTTATTGACTATGCCAAAGCCTTTGACTGTGTAGATCATAATGCTAAGCTAAGTCACTTCAGTCGTGTCCGACCCTGTGTGACCCCATAGATGGCAGCTCACCAGGCTTCCCCGTCCCTGGGACTCTCCAGGCAAGAACAATGGAGTGGGTTGCTATTTTGCTCTCCAATGCATGAAAGTGAAAAGAGAAAGCGAAGTCGCTCAGTCATGTCCGACTCCTAGCGACCCCATGGACTGCAGCCCACCAGGCTCCTCTGTCCCTGGGATTTTTCAGGCAAGAGTACTGGAGTAGAGGAATTGCCATTGCCTTCTCTGGTAGATCACAATAAACTGTGGAAAATTCTGAGAGAGATGGGAAGCCAAGACCACCTGATCTGCCTCTTGAGAAATCTGTATGCAGGTCAGGAAGCAACAGTTAGAACTGGTTAGGGAAACACAGACTTTCCCAATATAGGAAAAGGCGTCCGGGCAGGATGTTGACTGCAAGTATGTTTATTTTATTTATATGCTGAGTTCGATTAGATTAGATTCGATTAGATTAGCTCCGTAGTCACGGTCAGACTCTGGGGACCCCTGGACTGCCAGCACGCCAGGCCTCCCTTTACCAGCCCCGGTACGGGAGTTAGTCTGGCTCCCATCCATTCAGTGATGCCAGCCATCCACCATATCCTCCTCTGTCCTCCCCTTCTCCTCTTGCCATCCCTCCCACCCACAGACACAGTCTTAACGATGCAACACCTCGTAGGAGGTGGCCAAAATACTGAGTTTCAGCTTGAGCATCATTCCTTTTAAAGAAATTCCAGGATTGATCTCCTTCAGAATGTACTGGTTGGATCTCCTTGCAGTCCAAGGGACTCTCAAGAGTCTTCTCCAACACCACAGTTCAAAAGCATCAATTCTTCGGCGCTCAGCCTTCTTCACAGTCCAGCTCTCACATCCATACATGACCACAGGAAAGACCATAGCCTTGACTAGGAGAACCTTTGTTGGCAAAGTGATATCTCTGCTTTTGAATATGCTATCTAGGTTGGTCATAACTTTCCTTCCATGGTGCTAGCGTCTTTTAATTTCATGGCTGCAGTCACCATCTGCAGTGATTTTGGAGCCCAGAAAAACAAAGTCTGACACTGTTTCCACTGTTTCCCCATCTATTTCCCATGCAGTTATGGGACCAGATGCCATATTCTTGTTTTTAACAATGTTAGCCTTAAGCCCACCCTTTACACTCTCCACTTACTCTTACCACGAGGGTCTTAGCCCCCTCTTCACTTGCTACCATAGGGGTGTTATCAGCGGAGTTTATGATATTGATATTTTTTCTCACACTGACTCTAACTTGTGCTTCTTTTACTTCAGGGCATGTATTACGATGGATTGAGTATACAAGTTAATTAAATATGGTGAGTAAATGTAGCCTTGACGTACTCCTTTTCCTATTTGGAACCAGTCTGTTGTTCCATGACCAGTTCTAACTGTTGCTTCCTGACCTGCATACAGATTTCTTAAGAGGCAGATCAGGTGGTCTGGTATTCCCATCTCTTTCAGAATTTTCCATAGTTTATTGTGATCCACACAGTCAAAGGCTTTGGCATAGTCAATAAAGCAGAAATAGATGTGGATCACAATATGCAGAGTACATCATGAGAAATGCTGGACTGGAAGAATCACAAGCTACAATCAAGATTGCCGGGAGAAATATCAATAACCTCAGATATGCAGATGATACCACCCTTATGGCAAAAAGTGAAGAGGAACTCAAAAGCCTCTTGATGAAAGTGATTGTGGAGAGTGAAAAAGGTTGGGTTAAAGCTCAACATTCAGAAAACAAAGATCATGGCATCTGGTCCCATCACTACATGGGAAACAGATGGAGAAACAGTGGAAACAGTGTCAGACTTCCTTTTTCTGCCCTCCAAAATCACTGCAGATGGTGACTGCAGCCATGAAATTAAAAAGACGCTTACTCCTTGGAAGGAAAGTTATGACCAACCTAGATAGCATATTCGGGTGCTAAGAGACATCACTTTGCCGACAAAGGTTCGCCTAGTCAAGGCTATGGTCTTTCCTGTGGTCATGTATGGATGTGAGAGCTGGATCAGAAGAAGGCTGAGCACCGAAGAATTGATGCTTTTGAACTGTGGTGTTGCAGAAGACTCTTTATAGTCCCTCACACAGCAAGGATATCCAACCAGTCCATTCTGAAGGAGATCAGCTCCTGGGATTTCTTTGGAAGGAATGATGCTAAAGCTGAAACTCCAGTATTTTGGCCACCTCATGCGAAGATTCTGACTCATTGGAGAAGAATTGGATGCTGGCAGGGATTGGGGTCAAGAGGAGAAGGGGATGACAGAGGGTAAGATGGTTGGCCATTCTATCACCGACTCGATGAATATGAGTCTGAGTGACCTCCGAGGGCT
>CAKXYN010000864.1:0-12721 GCA_935064755.1 Tragelaphus eurycerus | reverse complement strand
TCCTTGGACTGCAAGGAGATCCAACCAGTCCATTCTGAAGGAGATCAGCCCTGGAATTTCTTTGGAAGGAATGATGCTAAAGCTGAAGCTCAAATATTTTGGCCACCTCATGCGAAGAGTTGACTCATTGGAGAAGACTCTGATGCTGGGAGGGGGGGGGGGGGGGGGGGGCGGGGGGGGAAGGGAGAGGGGGGGGGGGGACGGGGGAGTAGAGTCGGACACGACTGAGCGACTGATCTGATCTGATCTGACTATCATTTTTCCTAGGTCTGTGACTCAGTTCCCTCTAAGACTTAGGAAAGAACTTTGTTATCCACTATATTTCCGAGTCCCCCAAGAAACTTATTTCAAGTTCAGGGCCCCACTCAGTTCACCAAACACTGGGCTTTTCTTTTGAAACTTCCTTTCTATGCTGACTGAAAGGACCACATAGAATCTTAGTCATTCATTCAGTAAAAATATAAAGGTTCATGCAAACTTTTGGGTTTTGTCCCTAAATTTCAGATAGAAAATGCCATGGTATAATGCTATTAAAAATAAAGCCACTGGGTTTCCCTAATGGGTCAGCAGTAAAGAATCTGCATGCCACTGCAGGAGACACACGTTCAACTCCTGATACAGGAAAATCCCACATGCCACAGAGCAGCTAAGCCCATGTGCTATAACTATTGAGCAAGTGTCTAGGGCCCATGTGCCACGATTATTGAACCTGCATAGGGCAACTACTGAAGCCTGCACTCCCTAGAGCCTGTGTTTTGCATCAAAGAAGCCACCACAATGAGAAACCTGCTCACACCAACTAGAGAGTAGTCCCTGCTCACCACAACTAGAGGAAAGTTCTAAAATCAACAAAGACCTAACACAGCCAATAGAGAAACAAAATTATTTTAAAAACAGAAGGAGAAGGTGACCACGACTGAGTCTCATTAGATGCCACTGGTAAATGGGGTTATACTTTATTTCCCATCCTGGAACCTCAATATTAAACAATGTCTTGAAATTCGTTGAGGGATAGCCTTTACATAGTGGTGTTGATGATAATGTTTTTCTTCTCACAGAAAAAAATCTGGCATTGATATTCATCAGCATGCTGGGATTTCAGCAGGATGGAAGCAATTATACACATGTGTATGAGTGACTTAGGTCTTAATTGCTAGCTGGCAGGCCTTGTACATTCTGGAGTCCCTACCATATATAAGCAGTGAATATTTTAATTTTCCAAAATCTAGCAACTCATTCTGAATTCTTAAGCTTGTTCTGGAGTGAAATTCAACCTAAATCATTCAAGGAGATTTCATACAAATTTCACTGAAATCCATAGCCTTAAAGGTACACGGGTTTCCCTTTCAGAAACAGGATAGAGCTCACTAAATTGGATGAAGTAATTTGCTGTTGCTTAAGGCCACTGGCACTTAGAGCTCAATTCTACATACAGAACTTCAGCCATACTCTTACACCAATAGAAATTCATCTTTTCTCTACTGGTTTAAAGTGTCACCATTTTTATAAACAAAATTTCCATATAGATTTAGACTTGTTTTTGTACTCTTCTGCTCTATTGATGTCTATTTTATGAGTCAATAAAAAATGTTTTAACTTCAATTTCTTTGAGGGTAGGAACAACAACAAAAAAGGCCTCTATGAGTATCTCTCAAGGTAGACTCCTCCATCCTTGTAGAAGCTGTCACTCTGCTTTGCCCCTCTAGCATGCTCCTGTTTTACCTTCTATCATCTCTCTAACCACTTTTTTTTTCCTTTGTAACCACAGGCTCTTGAGTTGCTCATGTGGGATCTCATTGCTTGACCAGGGATTGAACCCAGGCTCCCTGCTTTGGAAGTATAAAGGTGTAGCCACTAGACCACCAGGGAAGTCCCAATTCACTCCTTTTACACTGGTGTTTGTCTGAGTTCCATTTTCACTGCATATATATATAAATATAGGTATCAGCTGACACCCAAACTGGTGTGTCTTTCTTTCACACTTCCTTGTTGAGCCTCACATTTTTTATTCTAAATGACTACTCGACATCTCTGAATTCTGGGGGTTCTCAGGTCCTTCAGTACCAATACATTAACAAAGTTGAGGCATACCTCTTCTACTCCAACTCATTCTTTCTTAGTTTCTATCTCTGTCAATAGCACTATCATCCATGAAGTTATTCCCATCAATTGTTTGGCAACCATCTCCACTACTGGTTGGTTACCTTTAACACATCCATTTGGACACAATACTCTCCTGATTCCTCTTTTAAAATGTCTATTGAACTGATTCAAATGTATTCTTTTTAATGGCTGAGTAATACTCCATTGTGTATATGTACCACAGCTTTCTTTATCCATTCATCTGCAGATGGACATCTAGTTTGCTTCCACATCCTGGCTATTGTAAACAGTGCTGCTATGAACATTGGGGTACACGTGTCTCTTTCAATTCTGGTTTTCTCAGTGTGTATGCCCAGCAGTGGGATTGCTGGATCATAAGGCGAGCCTATTATACAGAGTGAAGTAAGCCAGAAAGAAAAACACAAATATAGTATACTAACGCATATATATGGAATTTAGAAAGATGGTAAAAATAAACCTATTTACGAGATAGCAAAAGAGACACTGATGTATAGAACAGACTTTTGGACTCTGGGACTGGGAGAGGGTGGGATGATTGGGGAGAATAGCATTGAAATATGTATAATATCATATCTGAAATGAGTCGTCAGTCCAGGTATGATGCCCGATAACAGATGCCTGGGGCTGAAGCACTGGGACGACCTGGAGGAATGGTGTGGGGAGAGGGGAGGGAGGAGGGTTCAGGATGGGGAACACATGTATACTGGTGGCGGATCCATCTCGATGTATAGTAAAAGCAATACAATATTGTAAAGTTAAGCAAAATTAAAAAAAAAATGTAGATTAAAAAAAATGTCTATTGAATCTTTTCCCTTCTTTTCTGCCCTATTCTCACTGCCATATTTGAGCCTTTGATTATTTTCAGAGGCTGCAACCACTTACCTAAAGTCTTGCTCTACTGCAGTGCATTGCTGGGATAATGATGTGTTAAAGACGCAAACCTAATTAGGCCATCCAACCCACTCCAGAGTTCTTGCCTGGAGAATCCCAGGGATGGGGAAGCCTGGTTGGCTGCCGTCTATGGGGTCACACAGAGTTGGACACGGACTGAAGTGACTTAGCAGCAGTAGACTACCTCAGTGTATCTCCATGATTTTCATGATGAAATTCAAGTGTTCAGGCATGGCATCTGAGATTCTTTACCAACCAGCCCTTCCCTCTCTCTACAGACACATTAACCCTGCCTGAGCTTATCAAACACTTTCCTTTCCTGAATGTCTTTTTGAGTCAGTGAGCCTTATAAATCCTACTTCTTCTTGGGACAGTATTTCTCTTCCCCAGAACCTGCCTTATCTCACCTGGCCTACTTGAATTGCTCTTAAGATTCATGTTAAGGCTTATTTCAGGGACTTCTTGGGTGGTCCAGTGGTTAAGACTCCACACTTCCACTGGAAGGGGTGCGGGTTGGTTCCCTGGTCTAAGAAGACCCAGCATGCCCCATGCATGGCCAAAGAGAAAGGGATATTTCATTTTGCAAGCATTTCCTCATGACCTCTCTGACAATTTAGCTATTCCAGGGCCCATTCAGTTCAGTTCAGTCACCCAGTCGTGTCCAACTCTTTGTGACCCCCATATAAATTCTAGAATAAATTTGACTATGTCTATAAAATCATACTGGAATATTTATAAGAATTTTAACTTTGGGAAAAATTGACATCTTTACTATTCTACATCTTCTAATCCATGAACACAGAGTGTATCTCCATTTATTCAGGTTTTCTTTGATTTGTTTAATTTGTATGTTGTAATTTTCAGGGTATAGCTCCTTTATGTGTTTGTTAAGCATATACCTAAGTATTTCCTTTTCTCTGGAGCAGTTGTAAATGGTGTTGTGTTTAAAATTTCATTTTCTGCATGTAAACAGAAATGGAATTGACTTTTGTATGTAGATTTTGTACCCTGCAAGCTTGCTGAGTCTGTTTATTAGTTCTAGGAGTTACTTTTGTAGAGTCTTTAGCATTTTCTATGTAGACAATTATGTCATCTGCTAATAGAGACAGTTTTATTTCTTTGCAATCCATTGTTTTTCATTTTGCTTGCCTCATTGTGTGACTGGAATTTCTGCTAGTATATTGAGTAAACCTGGTGTAAAGAGACTGCTAGCCTTGTTCCACATTTTGGAGGTAACACATTCAGTATTTCTCCATTAAGTTTGATGTTAGAGGGAGGGGTTTTTTGTTGATCTTTTAAAAATGAAGTTGAGGTAATCCCGTCCATCTCATGCCTAACTTGCTGAGAGTTTTTAATCATGAATGTGTGCTAGATCTGGAGAAGGCAATGGCAAGCCACTCCAGTACTCTTGCCTAGAAAATCCCATGAATGGAGGAGCCTGGTGGGCTGCAGTCCATGGGGTCGCTACGAGTCGGACGTGACTGAGCGACTTCACTTTCACTTTTCACTTTCACACAATGGAGAAGGCAATGGCAACCCACTCCAGTGTTCTTGCCTGGAGAATCCCAGGGACGGCAGAGCCTGGTGGGCTGCCGTCTATGGGGTCGCACAGAGTCGGACACGACTGAAGCGACTTAGCAGCAGCAGCAGCAGTGCTAGATCTGTCATAATTTTTCCTGCACCAGTTGATACAATCATATTATTGTTGTAGGAAGGAGGGCCCCCTCCAGGGCCCCAAGAGTGGGCTCTTGTCTAACACTTGGAAAAGAATTGTCCGAGGAGACACATGCTGACAAAGCAAGAGACTTTATTGGAAGAAGGCACCCGGGTGGAGAGCAGCAGGGTAAGGGAAACCAGGAGAACTGCTTTGCCATGTAGCCAAATCCCAGGTTTTATGGTGATGGGATTAGTTTCTGGGTTGTCTTTGGCCGATCATTCTGACTCAGAGTCCTTCCTGGTGGCGAACACATTGCTCAGCTAAGATGGGTGCTAGCGAGAGGGATTCTGGGAAGTGGACGGACACTCGGTGTCTCCTTTTGACCTTTCCTGAACTTTTCTGGTTGGTGATGGCTTATTAGTTCCATATTCCTTCTCAGGACCTCCTGTCGTAAAACAACGCATGTGAATGGTTCTAGAGAGACTGGCCAGGGTGGGCAGCTTCAGTCAGTGTGCTTCCCCTAACATTATTTTTATTTTTTAAGGTTGTTAGTGTAGCTGATTAATTATTTTTAAATGTTAAACCAGCCCTACATTCCTAGGGTAAATTTTACTTGATCATCATGTATAATTATTTTTTTACATTGTAAGATTTGGTTTGGTAAAATTTTTTTGAGGACTTTTTTTTATGAACTCATCTGAGTTCATAAGACATCAGTTCAGTTCAGTTCAGTTGCTCAGTCGTGTCCGACTCTTTGCGACCCCATGAATCACAGCACGCCAGGCCTCCCTGTCCATCACCAACTCCCAGAGTTCACTCAGACTCACGTCCATCGAGTCCGTGATTGCATCCAGCCATCTCACATATTTGCCTGTAATTTTTTCTTTTGTTTGTTTTTTTCTCCCTACTCTGTTTCTTTAGTTTTAGTATCAGGGTAATACTGGCCTTCCCAGGAGAAGAGAATGGCTACCCACTCCAGTATTCTTGCCTGGATAATTCCATGGACAGAGGGCCCTGTTGGGCTATAATAGTACATGGGATCACAAAGAATTAGACACCATTAAGCAACTAAAACTTTCACTTTTTTTTTCAATACTGGCCTTATAAAATAAGCTGGGATGTGCTCTCTCCTATTGTGTTTTCTAGAGGAAATTGTGTAAAGAGGTGTTAATTCATCATATATTTGGTAGCTTTCTCCAATGAAACCATCTCGGTCTAGAGATTCCTTTTTAGAGATTTTTGAAGTAAGAATTCAATTATTATTAATGATTATATTAATACAATATTAATTGTTAAGAACTATTTTGAGTATATATTTTGCCTTGGTTGAGATTTTGTGGTATAGTTTTGAATAGTTGTCTATTTCATGTAAGTTGTTGAATTTATGAGCATGAACTTGTTCAAAACTTTTGCTTATTTTTCTTTTTATGGCTGCAGAATCTGTAGCTATATACCTTTAATTCATTCCTGATACTGGTGATGTGTGTTTTCTCTTTTATTTTTGTCTAAATAAAGTATTTTAATCTAGACTGATTTTTTAAATTAATTTATTTTTTATTGAAGGATAATTGTTTTACAGAATTTTGCTGTTTTCTGTCAAATCTCAACATGAATTTTAATTATCTGTCTCATTCCATTTTTACATTCAACAGCGTTTTAAAGTCACAAAAATAAATATACTTTGAGTTTTTTTTGAGAATAATGACATTTAAAAATATATGCATTGATTATTAAAATTACAAAGTTCTAAAAATACATGAATAAGAAAGTACATAAACAATGAAAATCTTTCCATCAGAAATATCCCTTGGTATATAATATTCCACAAATCTTCTCATAGAGAGTGATAAAAATATAAGACAAGCTGATATTTCTTATATATGGATGGTACCACATATGTTACTTTAAAATTAAATTATATTTAATCTTATTAAAATTTGTAAAAAAGGAAAAGAAACTGAAGTGTTCCTGTAGTACTACCAGAAACTTCAGAAACTGTTTTTGTTTTTGCAAGAGATAAGCTTGTAAACTGTTTCCCTGAAGATAAGAAAAACAGACTGTGAAAACTCATGATAAAAGTGGAAGGTTTCTTTGGTATGTGATATACATATACATCTCCTATACCAGGTATACATGAAGCATATGTATCTGCTTCAACATCAATCGTACCCAATGACTTCTTGCTGAGGAAAATGAGGACACATAATTTTCAGTCTTAGATTTATTTAAAAATAGATATGATTATCATCTTTTTTTGGGAGGGAGTGTTAGTTCTAGAAGGTCTTGTAGGTCTTCATAGAACCGTTCAACTTCAGCTTCTTCAGCATTACTGGTCAGGGAATAGATTGGATTACTGTCATATTGAATGGTTTGCCTTGGAAACAAACAGAGATCATTCTGTCATTTTTGAGATTGCACCGAAGTACTGCATTTCAGACTCTTGTTGACTCTGATGGCTACATCATTTCTTCTAAGGGATATATTCCCACAGTAGTAGATATAATGGTCATCTGAGTTAAATTTACCCATTTCAGGCCATTTTAGTTTGCTGATTCCTAAAATGTCAATGCTCACTCTTGCCATATCCTATTTTACCACTTCCAATTTACCTTGATTCATGGACTTAACATTCCAGGTTCCTATGCAATACTGCTCTTTACAGCATCAGACTTTACTTCCATCATCAGTCACATTCACAACTGGCATTGTTTCTGTTTTAGCTTTGTCTCTTCATTTTTTTGGAGTTATTTCTCAACTGTTCTCTAGTACCATATTGGGCACCTACGGACCTGGGGAGTTCATCTTTCAGTGTTCTATCTTTCTGCTTTTTCATACTGTTCATGGAGTTCTCAATGCAAGAATACTTAAGTGGTTTGCCATTCCCTTCTCCAGTGGACCACGTTTTGTCAGAACTCTCCACCATGACAGATCCATCTTCAGTTCCATTCAGTTCAGTCATTCAGTCGTGTCTGACTCTTTGCGACCCCATGAACTGCAGCATGCCAGGCTTTCCTGCTCATCACCAACTCCCAGAGTTCAGCCAAACTCATGTCCATCGAGTCGATCATGCCATTCAGCCATCTCATCCTCTGTCGTCCCCTTCTCCTCCTGTCCCCAATTCCTCCCAGCATCAGAGTCCTTTCCAATGAGTCAACTCTTCTCATGAGGTGGCCAAAGTATTGGAGTTTCAGCTTTAGCATCAGTCCCTCCAAAGAACATCCAGGACTGATCTCCTTTAGGATGGACTGGTTGGATCTCCTTGCAGTCCAAGGAGCCCTCAAGAGTCTTCTCCAACACCACAGTTCAAAAGCATCAATTCTTCAGCACTCAGTTTTCTTCACAGTCCAACTTTCACATCCATACACGACCACTGGAAAAACCATAGCCTTGACTAGATGGACCTTTGCTGGCAAAGTAATATCTCAGCTTTTGAATATGCGATCTAGGTTGGTCATAACTTTCCTTAAAAGGAGTAAACATCTTTTAATTTCACGGCTGCAGTCACCATATGCAGTGATGTTGGAGCCCCCCAAAATAATGTCCAACACTGTTTCCACTGTTTTCCCATCTATTTCGCATGAAGTGATGGGACCAGATGCCATGATCTTCGTTTTCTGAATGTTGAGGTTTAAGCCAATGTTTTCACTCTCCTCTTTCACTTTCATCAAGAGGCTTTTTAGCCCCTCTTCACTTTCTGCCATAAGGGTGGTGTCATCTGCATATCTGAGGTTATTGATATTCCTCCCGGCAATCTTGATTCCAGCTTGTGCTTCTTCCAGCCCAGCGTTTCTCATGATGTACTCTGTATAGAAGTTAAATAAGCAGGGTGACAATATACAGCCTTAATGTACTTGTTTTCCTATTTAGAACCAGTCTGTTGTTCCATGTCCAGTTCTAACTGTTGCTTCCTGACATGTATATAGGTTTGCCAAGAGCCAGGTCGGGTGGTCTGATATTCCCATCTCTTTCAGAATTTTCCACAGTTTATTGTGATCCACATAGTCAAAGGCTTTGGCAAAGTCAGTAAAGCAGAAATAGATGTTTTTCTGGAACTCTCTTGCTTTTTCAATGATCCAGTGGATGTTGTCAATCTGATCTCTGGGTCCTCTGCCTTTTCTAAAACCAGCTTGAACATCTGGAAATTCATGGTTCATGTATTGCTGAAGCCTGGCTTAGAGAATTTTGAGCATTACTTTACTACCATGTGAGATGAGTGCAACTGTGCTATAGTTTGAGCATTCTTTGGCATTGCCTTTCTTTGGGATTGGAATGAAAACTGACCTTTTGCAGTCCTGTGGCCACTGCTGAGTTTTTCATATGTGTTGGCATATTGAGTGCAGCACTTTCACAGCATCATCTTCCATCATCTGAAATAACTCAATTGGGATTTCATCACCTCCACTAGCTTTGATCGTAGTGATGCTTTCCAAGGCCCACTTGACTTCACATTCCAGGATGTCTGGCTCTAGGTGAGTGATCACACCATCCTGATTATCTGGGTCATGAAGATCTTTTTTGTACAGTTTTTCTGTGTATTCTTGCCACCTCTTCTTAATATCTTCTGCTTCTGTTAGGTCCATATCATTTCTGTCCTTTATCAAGCCCATCTTTGCATCAAATGTTCCCTTAGTATCTCTAATTTTCTTGAAGAGATCTCTAGTCTTTACCACTCTGTTGTTTTCCTCTATTTATTTGCATTGATTGCTGAGGAAGGCTTTCTTTTCTCTCCTTGTTATTCTTTGGAACACTGCATTCAGATGCTTATATCTTTCCTTTGCTCCTTTGCTTTTCACTTCTTTTCTTTTCACAGCAATTTGTAAGGCCTCCCCAGACAGCCATTTTGCTTTTTTGCATTTCTTTTCCATGGGGATGGTCTTGATCCCTGTCTCCTGTACAATGTCATGAACCTCCATCCATAGTTCAGGCACTCTATCTATCAGATCTAGGCCCTTAAATCTATTTCTCACTTCCACTGTATAATCACAAGGGATTTGATTTAGGTCATACTTGAATGGTCTGGTGGGTTTCCCAACTGTCTTCAATGTAAGTCTGAATTTGGCAATAAGGAGTTCATGGTCTGAGCCACAGTCAGCTCCTGGTCTTGTTTTTGCTGACTGTATAGAGCTTCTCCATCTTTGGCTGCAAAGAACATAATCAATCTGATTTCGGTGTTGACCATCTGGTGATGTCCATGTGTAGAGTCTTCTCTTGTATTGTTGAAAGAGCATGTTTGCCATGACCAGAGCATTCTCTTGGCAAAACTCTATTAGCCTTTGCTTTGCTTCATTTTGTACTCCAAGGCCAAATTTGCCTGTTACTCCAGGTGTTTCTTGACTTTCTACTTTTGCATCCATTTTGGATGGCCCTAAATGGCATGGGTGAATTTAACTGGAATGGGTGAATTTAACTCAGATGACCATTATATCTACTACTGTGGGCAGGAATCCCTCAGAAGAAATGGAGTGGCCATCATGGTCAACAAAAGAGTCTGAAATGCAGTACTTGGATGCAATCTCAAAAATGACAGAATGACCTCTGTTCGTTTCCAAGGCAAACCATTCAATGTCACAGTTATCCAAATCTATACCCCAACCAGTAACGCCAAAGAAGCTGAAGTTGAACGGTTCTATGAAGAGCTACAAGACCTTTTAGAACTAACACCCAAAAGAGATGTCCTTTTCATTATAGGGGACTGGAATGCAAAAGTAGGAGGTCAAGAAACACCTGGAGTAACAAGCAAATTTGGCCTTGGAACACGGAATGAAGCAGGGCAAAGACTAACAGAGTTTTGCCAAGAAAATGCACTGGTCATAGCAAATACCCTCTTCCAACAACACAAGAGAAGACTCTACACATGGACATCACCAGATGGTCAACACCGAAATCAGATCAATTATATTCTTTGCAGCCATAGATGGAGAAGCTCTATACAATCAGCAAAAACAAGACCAGGAGCTGACTGTGGCTCAGACCATGAACTCCTTATTGCCAAATTCAGACTGAAATTGAAGAAAGTAGGAAAACCACTAGACCATTCAGGTATGACCTAAATCAAATCCCTTGTGATTATACAGTGGAAGTGAGAAATAGATTTAAGGGCCTAGATCTGATAGATAGAGTGCCTGATGAACTATGGAATGAGGTTTGTGACATTGTACAGGAGACAGGGATCAAGACCATCCCCATGGAAAAGAAATGCAAAAGAGCAAAATGGCTGTCTGGGGAGGCCTTACAAATAGCTGTGAAAAGAAGAGAAGCAAAAAGCAAAGGAGAAAAGGAAAGATATAAACATCTAAATGCAGAGTTCCAAAGAATAAGAAGAAGAGATAAGAAAGCCTTCTTCAGTGATCAATGCAAAGAAATAGAGGAAAACAACAGAATGGGAAAAGACTAGGGATCTCTTCAAGAAAATCAGAGATACCAAAGGAACATTTCATGCAAAGATGGGCACGATAAAGGACAGAAATGGTATGGACCTAACAGAAGCAGAAGATATTAAGAAGAGGTGGCAAGAATACACAGAAGAACTGTACAAAAAAGAGCTTCATGACCCAGATAATCAGGATGGTGTGATCACTGACCTAGAGCCAGACATCCTGGAATGTGAAGTCAAGTGGGCCTTAGAAAGCATCACTACGAACAAAGCTAGTGGAGGTGATGGAATTCCAGTGGAGCTATTCCAAGTCCTGAAAGATGATGCTGTGAAAGTGCTGCACTCAATATGCCAGCAAATTTGGAAAACTCAGCAGTGCCCACAAGATTGGAAAAGGTCAGTTTTCATCCCAATCCCAAAGAAAGGCAATGCCAAAGAATGCTCAAACTACTGCACAATTGCACTCATCTCTGCACGCTAGTAAAGTAATGCTCAAAATTCTCCAAGCCAGGCTTCAGCAATATGTGAACCGTGAACTTCCTGATGTTCAAGCTGGTTTTAGAAAAGGCAGAGGAACCAGAGATCAAATTGCCAACATCCGCTGGATCATGGAAAAAGCAAGAGAGTTTCAGAAAAACATCTATTTCTGCTTTATTGACTATGCCAAAGCCTTGGACTGTGTAGATCACAATAAACTATCGAAAATTCTGAAAGAGATGGGAATATCAGACCACCTGATCTGCCTCTTGAGAAATCTGTATGCAGGTCAGGAAGCAACAGTTAAAACTGGTCATGGAACAACAGATTGGTTCCAAATAGGAAAAGGAGTACGTCAAGGCTGCATATTGTCACCATGTTTATTTAACTTATATGCAGAGTACATCATGAGAAATGCTGGACTGGAAGAAACACAAGTTGGAATCAAGATTGCCAGGAGAAATATCAATAACCTCCGATAGGCAGATGACACCACTCTTATGGCAGAAAGTGAAGAGGGGCTAAAAGCCTCTTGATGAGAGTGAAAGTGGAGAGTGAAAAGGTTGGCTTAAAGCTCAACATTCAGAAAACGAAGATCATGGCATCTCATCCCATCACTACATGGGAAATAGATGGAGAAACAGTGGAAACAGTGTCAGAATTTATTTTTCTGGGCTCCAAAATCACTGCAGATGGTGACTGCAGCCATGAAATTAAAAGAAGCTTACTCCTTGGAAGGAAAGTTATGACCAACCTAGATAGCATATTCAAAAGCAGAGACATCACTTTACCAACAAAGGTTCGCCTAGTCAAGGCTATGGTCTTTCCTGTGGTCATGTATGGATGTGAGAGCTGGACTGTGAAGAAGGCTGAGCACTGAAGAATTAATGCTTTTGAACTGTGGTGTTGGAGAAGACTCTTGAGAGTCCCTTGGACTGCAAGGAGATCCAACCAGTCCATTCTGAAGGAGATCAATCCTGGAATTTCTTTGAAAGGAATGATGCTAAAGCTGAAACTCTGGTATTTTGGCCACCTCATGCGAAGAGTTGACTCATTGGAGAAGACTCTGATGCTGGGAGGGATTGAGGGCAGGAGGAGAAGGGGACGACAGAGGATGAGATGGCTGGATGGCATCACAGACATGATGGATGTGAGTCTGAGTGACCTTCGGGAGCTGGTGATGGACAGGGAGGCCAGGC
>CAKXYN010000863.1:0-12726 GCA_935064755.1 Tragelaphus eurycerus | reverse complement strand
TAATTTTAATTTTTAATTTCTTAAACCTATCATTATTTTTTATACATTTATTCCTTTGTTTTCTTTTCCTACTGTTCTTCTCCCTTGCAGTTAATCTTTAATGTATACAAATCTTCTTTATCTACCTCTACTGGACTTTGCATGTTTTTCTTTCTTTCTCTTCTTTCTCTCCTTTCCTCTCAATATACAACCAAGATTACTGTACCTGGCAAAGATCTCATTCAAAATTGATTGAGAAATATAAGGCTTTTCAGACAAGCAAAAGTTAAGAGAATTCAGTACCACCAAACCAGCTTTACAACAAATGTGAAGTGGACTTATATAGTCAAGAAATACAAAAGAAGGAAAAAGATCTACAAAATCAACCCCTAACAATTGGCAATAGGAACATATATATAAATAATAACTTTAAATGTAAATGGATTAAATGCACCAACCAAAAAAGACACAGACTGGTGGAATGGATAAAAAAACAAGACCCATATATATGCTGTCTACAAGAAACCTACTTCAGACCTCAAGACACATATAGACTTGAAGTGAGAGGATGGAAAAATATATTCTATGCAAATGGGAAGCAAAAGGAAGCTGGAATAGCAATCCTCATATCAGACAAAAGAGACCTCAAAGAAGATTACAGGAGATAAGGACACTACATAATGATCAAGGGATCAATCCAAGAGGAAGACATAACAATTGTAAATATCTATGCATCCAACACAAGAGCACCTCAATACATAAGACAAACACTAACAGGCATAAAAGGAGAAATTGACAGCAACACAATAATAGTGGGAGACTTTAACACCCCACTCACACCAATGGACAGATCAAAAACAGAAAATTAATAAGGAAACACAAGTCTTAAAGGAAACATTAGATGAGATGGATCTCATTGATATCTTCAGGACATTCCATCCAAACAAACAAGAATACACCTTCTTCTCAAGTGCACATGGACCATTCTCCAGGATTGACCACATCTTGGGTCACAAATCAAACCTCAGTAAATTTAAGAAAATTTAAATCATATCAAGCATCTTCTCCAACCAAAATGCTATGAGACTAGATATCAATACAAGAAACAAACTGTAAGGAACACAAAGATATGGAGATTAAACAACACATTTCTAAATAACCAACAGGTTACTGAAGAAATCAAAAGGGAAATCAAAAAATTTCCAGAAACAAACGACAATGAAAACATGACAACTCAAAACCTATGGGATGTGGCAAAGGCAGTTCTAAGAGGGAAGTTTATAGCTATGCAATCCTACCTCAAGAAAGAAGAAAAACATAGAATATACAACCCTATACCTGAAACAACTGGAAAACAAACAAGCAAACAAACAAAAAAAAACAAAATTAGTAGAACGAAAGAAATCATAAAGATCCAAGCAGAAATAAATGAAAAAGAAATAAAAGAAGCAATAGTAGATCAGATCAGATCAGTCGCTCAGTCATGTCCGACTCTTTGCGACCCCATGAACTGCAGCACGCCAGGTCTCCCTGTCCATCACCAGCTCTCAGAGGTCACTCAGACTCACATCCATCGAGTCAGTGATGCCATCCAGCCATCTCATCCTCTGTCGTCCCCTTCTCCTCCTGCCCCCAATCCCTCCCAGAATCAGAGTCTTCTCCAATGAGTCAACTCTTCGCATGAGGTGGCCAAAATACTGGAGTTTCAGCTTTAGCATGATTCCTTCCAAAGAAATCCCAGGGCTGATCTCCTTCAGAATGGACTGGTTGGATCTCCTTGCAGTCCAAGGGACTCTCAAGAGTCTTCTCCAACACCACAGTTCAAAAGCATCAATTCTTCGGTGCTCAGCCTTCTTCACAGTCCAGCTCTCACATCCATACATGACCACAGGAAAGACCATAGCCTTGACTAGGCGAACCTTTGTTGGCAAAGTGATGTCTCTGCTTTTGAATATGCTATCTAGGTTGGTCATAACTTTCCTTCCAAGGAGTAAGCGCCTTTTAATTTCATGGCTGCAGTCACCATCTGCAGTGATTTTGGAGCCCAGAAAAATAAATTCTGACACTGTTTCCACTGTTTCTCCATCTATTTCCCATGTAGTGATGGGACCAGATGTCATGATCTTCGTTTTCTGAATGTTGAGTGCTTTTTTAGAAGATAAACAAAATTGACAAACCTTTAGCCAGACTCATCAAGGAAAAAAGAGAGAAGAATCAAATCAACAGATTAGAAATGTAAAAGGAGAGATTACAACAGACAATTCAGAAATACAAATGATTATAAGAGACTATTTTGAACAACTATGTGGCAATAAGATAGATAACCTGGAAGAAACAGACATATTCTTAGAAAAGTTCAATCTTCCAAGACCGAGCCAGGAAGAAATAGAAATTAACAACCCAATTACAAGCACTGAAATGGAAGCTGTGATCAAAAATCTCGCAAAAAACAAAAGCCCAGGACCAGATGCTTCACAGGAGAATTCTATCAAACATTTAGAGATGAGCTAATGCCTATCCTTCTACAACTGTTTCAAAAAAATTCCAGAGGAAGGAACACCTCCAAACTCATTCTATGAGGCCACCATCACCCTGCTACCAAAACCAGACAAAGACAACACACACAAAAAAAACAAAACCAACAGGCCAATATCACTGATGAACATAGATGCAAAAATCCTCAACAAAAGTTTAGCAAATAGAACTTAGCAACACATCAAAAAGCTCATACACCATGATCAAGTTGAGTTTATTCCTGAGATGCAAGGATTCTTCAATATATACAAATTAATCAATGTGATACACCATATTAACAAATTGAAGATAAAAATCATATAATAATCTCAATAATTGCAGAAAAAGACTGAGTAAATTCAGCACCCATTTATGATTAAAACTCTTCAAAAAATGGACATAGAAGGAATCTACCTCAACATCAGATCAGATCAGATCAGTCGCTCAGTCGTGTCCGACTCTTTGCGACCCCATGAACCGCAGCACGCCAGGCCTCCCT
The DNA here is from genome assembly GCA_935064755.1 of Tragelaphus eurycerus. Classification (NCBI taxonomy): domain Eukaryota; kingdom Metazoa; phylum Chordata; class Mammalia; order Artiodactyla; family Bovidae; genus Tragelaphus; species Tragelaphus eurycerus. The sequence goes on along the minus strand of CAKXYN010000863.1, from coordinate 9,734 downwards.
GTCCATCACCAGCTCCCGGAGATCACCCAGACTCATACCCATCGAGTCAGTGATGCCATCCAGCCATCTCATCCTCTGTCGTCCCCTTCTCCTCCTGCCCTCAATCCCTCCCAGCATCAGAGTCTTCTCCAATGAGTCAACTCTTCGCATGAGGTGGCCAAAGTACTGGAGTTTCAGCTTTAGCATCATTCCTTCTAAAGAAATTCCAGGATTGATCTCCTTCAGAATGGACTGGTTGGATCTTCTTGCAGTCCAAGGGACTCTCAAGAGTCTTCTCCAACACCACAGTTCAAAAGCATCAATTCTTCGGCGCTCAGCCTTCTTCACAGTCCAGCTCTCACATCCATACATGACCACAGGAAAGACCATAGCCTTGACTAGGCGAACCTTTGTTGGTAAAGTAATGTCTCTGCTTTTGAATATGCTATCTAGGTTGGTCATAACTTTCCTTCCAAGGAGTAAGCGTCTTTTAATTTCATGACTGCAGTTACCATCTGCAGTGATTTTGGAGCCCAGAAAAACAAAGTCTGACACTGTTTCCACTGTTTCCCCATCTATTTCCCATGTAGTGATGGGACCAGATGCCATGATCTTCGTTTTCTGAATGTTGAGCTTTAAGCCAACCTTTTCACTCTCCACTTTCACTTTCATCAAGAGGCTTTTTAGCCCCTCTTCACTTTCTGCCATAAGAGTCGTGTCATCTGCATATCTGAGTTTATTGATATTTCTCCCAGCAATCTTGATTCCAACTTGTGTTTCTTCCAGTCCAGCATTTCTCATGATGTACTCTGCATATAAGTTAAATAAACATGGTGACAATATGCAGCCTTGACGTACTCCTTTTCCTATTTGGAACCAGTCTGTTGTTCCATGACCAGTTCTAACTGTTGCTTCCTGACCTGCATACAGATTTCTCAAGAGGCAAATCAGGTGGTCTGGTATTCATATATGATAAGTCTATAGCAAACATTCTTCTCAATGGTGAAAAACTGAAAGCATTTCCCTTAAGATCAGGAACAAGACAAGGGTGTCCACTTTTGCCCCTATTATTCAACATAGTTCTGAATGTCCCAGCTACAGCAATCAGAGAAGAAACAGAAATAAAAGGAATCCAGATCATAAAAGAAGTAAATCTCTCACTGTTTGCAGATGACATGATACTGTACATAGAAAACCCTAAAGATATTATAAGAAAATTACTAGAGCTAATCAGTGAATTTAGCAAAGTTGCAGGATACAAAACCAATACAGAGAAATCATTTGCATTTCTATATACTAACAATGAAAAATCAGAAATAGAAATTAAGGAATCAATCCCATTCACTATTACAATACAAATAATTAAATATCTAGGAATAAACCTACATAAGGAGACAAAAGAACTGTACACAGAAAATTATAAGACACTAATGAAAGAAATCAAAGATGACATAAACAGATGGAGAGATATCCCATGTTCCTGGATAGGAAGAATCAATATTGTAAAAATGACTATACTACCAAATGCAATCTACAGATTCAATGTGATCCCTATCAAATTACCAAGGGCATTTTTCACAGAACTAGAACAAAAAATTTTACAATTAATGTGGAAACACAAAAGACCCCAAATAGTCAAAGCAGTCTTGAGAAAGAAGAATGGAACTGGAGGAATCAACCTTCCTGACTTCAGATTATACCACAAAGTTACAGTTATCAAGACAATATGGTGCTGGCACAGAAACAGAAATATAGACCAATGGAACAAGATAGAATGCCCAGAAATAAACCCATGCAGCTATGGGTATCTTATTTTTGATGAAGGAGGCAAAAATATACAATGGGGCAAAGACAGCCTCTTCAATAAATGGCGCTGGGAAAACTGGACAGCTACATGTGAAAGAATTAAATTAGAACATTTCCTAATGCTATACACAAAGATAAACTCAAAATGGATTAAAGGCCTAAATGTAAGACCAGAAACTATAAGATCTTAGAGGAAAACATAGAATGCTCAATGACATAAATCAAAGCAAGATCCTCTATGACCCACCTCCTAGAGTAATGAAAATAAAAACAAAAGTAAACAGGTGGGACCTGATTAAACTTAAAAACTTTTGCATAGCAAAGGAAATTCTAAGAAAGGTGAAAAGACAGCCCTCATAATGGGAGAAAATAATGGCAAATGAAACAATTGACAAAGGATTAATTTCCAAAATATATAAGGAGCTCATACAACTCAATACCAGAAAAACAAACAACCCAATGAAAAAGTGGGGGAAAGACCTAAAAACAGACATTTCTCCAAAGAAGATATACAGATGGCTAACAAACATGTGAAAAGGTGTTCAACACTGCTCATTAGAGAAATGCAAATCAAAACTACAATGAGATATCACCTCACAACAGTCAGAGGGCCATTGTCAAATATTCTACAAACAACAAATGCTGGAGAGGGTGTGGAGAAAAGGGAACACTTTTGCACTGTTGGTTGGAATGTAAATTGATACAGCCACTATGAAAGATGGTATGAAGAGTCCTTTAAAAACTAGGAATAAAACCACCATATGACCCAGCAATCCCACTCCTAGGCATATACCCTGAGGATACCAAATTGAAAAACACACATGTATCCCAATGTTCATTGGAGCACTATTTACAGTAGCTACAACATGGAAGCAACCATAAATGTCCATTAACAGATGAATGGATAAAGAAGTTGTGATACATATACACAATGGAATATTACCCAGCAATTAAAAGGAATTCATTTGAATGAGTGCTAATGAGGTGGATGAACCTAGAACATATTATACAGAGTGAGTTCAGTTCAGTTCAGTCACTCACTCATGTCCGACTCTTTGCGACCCCAAGAATTGCAGCACACCAGGCCTTCCTGTCCATCACCAACTCCCAGAGCTCACTCAGACTCATGTCCATCGAGTCAGTGATGCCATCCAGCCATCTCATCCTCTGTCGTCCCCTTCTCTTCCTGCCCCCAATCCCTCCCAGCATCAGAGTCTTTTCCAATGAGTCAACTCTTCACATGAGGTGGCCAAAGTACTGGAGTTTCAACTTCAGCATCATTCCCTCCAAAGAAATCCCAGGACTGATCTCCTTCAGAATGCACTGGTTGGATCTCCTTGCAGTCCAAGGGACTCCCAAGAGTCTTCTCCAACACCACAGTTCAAAAGCATCAATTCTTCAGTGCTCAGCCTTCTTCACAGTCCAACTCTCACATCCATACTGAAAGGTTGGTGTTGAGTCACGTGAAGACACTGGGATTCTTGGCCCCCGGAGGAGAATAATTCAATCCGGGGCCAGAGACGAGGCTTGATCACTCAGAGCTTTTGTGTAATAAAGTTTTATTAAAGTATAAAGGAGATAGAGAAAGCTTCTGACATAGGCATCAGAAGGGGGCAGAAAGAGTACCCGCTTGCTAGTGTTAGCAATGAAGTTATATACTCTCCAATGAATCCAAAAAATGTCTGGAGGTTGTAAAGACCTCACCAGACCTACCATAATTTGCATTTTAACAGAATTAGCCAGAAGGTTTAATCCAAAGACTGTCCTCAGGCAGGATACATCCTTGTAAAGACCAGGTCTACTCCCATAATTTACATTTTAAAATAACAGAAGGTTTAATCCAGAGACTGTCCTCAATCCAGAGACTGTCCTCAGGCAGGATACATTATTGTTATAAAATCCTAAAGAATGTAGAGAAAGAAAAAAATGTTTGTCCTTTCTTCCTCCTTGAGAATTCCAGACCCCTCTCTTCTTGGGGACCCCTAGACTCCTTATCAACTTGCCTAGGAAATGACTCTCTCAATACATGACCACAGGAAAAACCATAGTCTTGACTAGACAGACCTTTGTGGGCAAAGTAATGTCTCTGTTTTTCAATATGCTATCTAGGTTGGTCATAACTTTCCTTCCAAGGAGTAAGCATCTTTTAATATCATGGCTGCAGTCACCATCTGCATTGATTTTGGAGCCCAGAAAAATAGTCTGCCACTGTTTCCACTGTTTGCGCATCTATTTCCAATGAAGTGATGGGACCAGATGCCATGATCTTCGTTTTCTGAATGTTGAGCTTTAAGCCAACTTTTTCACTCTCCACTTTCACTTTCATCAAGAGGCTTTTTAGTTCCTCTTCACTTTCTACCATAAGGGTGGTGTCATCTGCGTATCTGAGGTTATTGATATTTCTGCCGGCAATCTTGATTCCAGCTTGTGCTTCTTCCAGTCCAGCGTTTCTCATGATGTACTCTACATAGAAGTTAAATAAGCAGGGTGACAATATACAGCCTTGACGTACTCCTTTTCCTATTTGGAACCAGTCTGTTGTTCCATGTCCAGTTCTAACTGTTGCTTCCTGACCTGCATACAGGTTTCTCAAGAGGCAGGTCAGGTGGTCTGGTATTCCCATCTCTTTCAAAATTTTCCACAGTTTCTTGTGATCCACAGTCAAAGGCTTCAGCATAGTCAATAAAGCAGAAATAGATGTTTTTCTGGAACTCTCCTGCTTTTTCCATGATCCAGCAGATGTTAGCAATTTGATCTCTGGTTCCTCTGCCTTTTCTAAAACCATCTTGAACATCAGGAAGTTCACAGTTCATGTATTACTGAAGCCTGGCTTGGAGAATTTTGAGCATCACTTTACTAGTGTGTGAGATGAGTGCAATTGTGTGGTAGTTTGAGCATTCTTTGGCATTACCTTTCTTTGGGATTGGAATGAAAACTGACCTTTTCCAGTCCTGTGGTCACGGCTGAGTTTTCCAAATCTGCTGGTATATTAAGTGCAGCACTTTCACAGCATCATCTTTCAGGATTTGGAATAGCTCAACTGGAATTCCATCACCTTCACTAGTTTTATTCATAGTGATGCTTTCTAAGGCCCACTTGACTTCACATTCCAGGATGTCTGGCTCTAGATGTGTGATCACACCATCATGATTATCTTGGTCGTGAAGATCTTTTTGTACAGTTCTTCTATGTATTCTTGCCATCTCTTCTTAATATCTTCTGCTTCTGTTAGGTCCCTACCATTTCTGTCCTTTATTGAGCCCATCTTTGCATGAAACACTCTCTTGGTATCCCTAATTTTATTGAAGAGATCCCTAGTCTTTCCCATTCTGTTGTTTTCCTCTATTTCTTTGCATTGATCGCTGAAGAAGGCTTTCTTATCTCTTCTTGCTGTTCTTTGGAACTCTGCATTCAGATGCTTATATCTTTCCTTTTCTCCTTTGCTTTTCACTTCTCTTCTTTTCACTGCTATTTGTAAGGCCTCCCCCAGACAGCCATTTTGCTTCTTTGCATTTCTTTTCCATGGGGATGGTCTTGATCCCTGTCTTCTGTACAATGTCACGAACTTCAGTCCATAGTTCATCAGGCACTCTATCTATCAGATCTAGGCCCTTAAATCTATTTCTCACTTCCACTGTATAATCATAAGGGATTTGATTTAGGTCATACCTGAATGGTCTAGTGGTCTTCCCTACTTTCTTCAATTTCAGTCTGAATTTGGTAATAAGGAGTTCATGGTCTGAGCCACAGTCAGCTCCTGGTCTTGTTTTTGCTGACTGTATAGAGCTTCTCTATCTTTGGCCGCATAGAATACAATTGATCTGATTTTGGTGTTGACCATCTGGTGATGTCCATGTGTAGAGTCTTCTCTTGTGTTGTTGGAAGTGGGTGTTTGTTATGACCAGTGCTTTTTCTTAGCAAAACTCTATTAGTCTTTGCCCTGCTTCATTCTGTATTCCAAGGCCAAATTTGTCTATTACTCCAGGTGTTTCTTGACTTCCTACTTTTGCAATCCAGTCCCCTATAATGAAAAGGACATCTTTTTTGGGTGTTAGTTCTAAAAGGTCTTGTAGGTCTTCATAGAACCGTTCAACTTCAGCTTCTTCAGCGTTACTGGTTGGGGCATAGATTTGGATTACTGTGACATTGAATAGTTTGCCTTGGAAACAAAGAGAGATCATTCTGTTGTTTTTGAGATTGCATCCAAGTACTGCATTTCAGACTCTTTTATTGACCGCGATGGCTACTCTATTTCTTCTGAGGGATTCCTGCCTGCAGTAGTAGATATAATGGTCATCTGAGTTAAATTCACGCATTCCAGGCCATTTTAGTTCTCTGATTCCTAGAATGTTGACATTCACTCTGTCCATCTCTTGTTTGACCACTTCCAATTTGCCTTGATTCATGGACCTGACATTCCAGGTTCCTATGCAGTATTGCTCTTTACAGCATTGGACCTTGCTTCTATCACCAGTCACATCCACTTCACATACAGAGTGAAGTAAGTCAGAAAGAGAAAGATAGATATCGTATTCTAATGCATATACATGGAATCTAGAAAAGTGGTACTGAAGAATTTAATTACAGAACAACAATGGAGAAAGAGGCATAGATAATAGACTTATGGACATGCGGAGAGGGGAGGAGAATGTGAGATGTATGGAAAGAGTAACATGGAAACTTACATTACCATGTGTAAAATAGATAGCCAACAGGAATTTGCTGTCTGGCTCAGGAAACCCAAACCGGGGCTCTGTATCAATCTAGAGGGGTGGGATGGAGAGGGAGATAGGAGGGAGGTTCAAAAGGGAGGGGATATATGTATACCTATGGCTGATTCATGCTGAAGTTTGACAGAAAACAACAAAACTCTGTAAAGAAATTGTCCTTCAATAAAATATGTATTAAAACAAAATTAAAAGTAAATAAATAGCATGCAAAATCTACACAGTATAAACTTTCAGTCAATGCTGTTAAGGATTACCATCAGCTCCATAATACATGCTATATAAGTTATTTATATTTATGGTTGGGTAAGTTTTCTTTTGCAAATAGCTATCCTATTTTCTGTTTCACTTTCAAATCTGCATGCTAGAGGCAGTCTCCCTGAATGGATTATTTAGAATACATCACCTTTGGTCACCAGTCAGTGGCTGCCTTGGGTTAGATATCCACTTAAAGCCTAACCAGAGGCACAAAGAACAGCCTACAGAGTCTTCCATGAATCAAGACCATGGAGATGATGTTTCATGTAGAGGAGACCTTAGATTGATTTGTCCAGTTCATCAGCTGAACCAACCTCTTTGTAGTGTAAACAGTTTGGTTTTCTCTGTTTTTGGAGTGTACATGCCTGACTTACGTTTTGATTGCTGAGGTATCCATTTCAAAGAGGCATCCACTTCAGAGTATCTCAAATAAACCACTGCCAGCCACAAGACTAGACAGTCAGCGCACCTGTCCCCCCTGAAGCTCTGTTACATGCGTTTTGTTTGATTTCAATAACCGATCATTTGGGCTACTTGTTGTTTTTTGTTTGATTGTTTGTTTGTTTGTTTTGTCATGGTTTAAATTTCTACTTTTATGTGTTAGATTCATCAATAAAGAGTGAAGCCTGGAAACTCTAGGGACCTAGCCTTGACACCAGTAAAAACAGAACCCAGGCCTTTTCTCTCTCTTCTCTGTGTCTCCCTCAAGCCCCTACTGAAACCTCTCCACATCCAACCTTATAAGTAAGAAACCTCTGTTTCTTTTTTCAAAGTTTCCTGATGATTATTGCTGAAGGGCATCTTGGAGTCATTTTAAGAACCAAAAAGACTGGTCCAACCTCAACATTAGTTATTGATAAGTTGAAATAAGCATTAAAAACACATGTCTATAAAAATTCTTAAGAGAAACCCCAGGCATGCCTGGACCCTCTACACATATTGAGAAGTAATTGACAATGTGGAATCAAGAGTAAAATAAATATTCCAACTGGAGTGATCACCATTAACTGTTGTATGATGTCATCTTTATCACAGAATCTTAATGGAATTACATCAAAGCCCATTTTGCCCTGCCCTTTTATTTATTTATTTACTGGGATGTGATGGGGTTTTGTTTTTTTTTTTTTTTTTTTGGAGCACAGTTAATATAAAATATTACATAAGTTACAAGTGTACAATTTAGTGATTTTAAATTTTTAAAGGTTACATTCCTTTTGAAGTTATTAGAAAATATTTTCTATATTTCCCATGCTGTATGATTCATCCTTTAACCTATATTAAACCCGATGGTTTGAACCTCTTAATCCCCCACCCTTAGATTGCCCCTTCTCCCTCCACTGCTGCTGCTGCTGCTGCTAAGTCACTTCAGTTGTGAGCGACTCTGTGCGACCCCATAGACGGCAGCCCACCAGGCTTCTCTGTCCCTGGAATTCTCCAGGCAAGAACACTGGAGTGGGTTGCCATTTCCTTCTCCAAAGCATGAAAGTGAAAAGTGAAAGTGAAGTCGCTCAGTCATGTCCGACTCTTAGCGACCCCATGGACTGCAGCCCACCAGGCTCCCCCCATCCCAGGGATTCTCCAGGCAAGAACACTGGAGTGGGTTGCCATTTCCTTCTCCAATGCATGAAAGTGAAAAGTGAAAGGCAAGTCATTCAGTCGTGTCCAACTCTTAGCGACGTCACGGACTGTAGCCTACCAGGCTGCTCTGTCCATGGGATTCTCCAGGCAAGACTACTGGAGTGGGGTGCCATTGCCTTCTCCACCTCCCTCCACTGGTAATCACTAATTTGTTCTCTGTATCTGTGAGTCCACCTCCCTTTTGCTATATTTACCAGTTTTCTATGTTTCCCAGAATCCACATGGGGCATCATACACGTCTTCTCTGTCTGGCTTGCTTCATCTAAACATCATGCCTTCCAAGTCTATCCATGTTGCTGCATTAGTGTTGCTGGCAAAATTGCAATCATTTTTTGATGGCTCAGTAATATTCCTGTGTGTGCATATGTGTGTGTGTGTGTGTGGGTGGGTGGGTGTAAGTGTGGGTATGTTTGTGTGTGTGTATACTACATCTTCTTTATCCATTCATCTGTTGATGGACACTTAGATTGCTTCCATATATTGGCAATTGTGCTGCTAAGAACATGGGATGCATGTATCTCTGCCCTGTCTTTTTATACTTAAATGGGAAACCTAAGTTCAGGTAAAAGGAAGTGACTTGGGAAACTCACCCAACAGTCTGTTCTCTATTATCGAAATTCCTCCCAGCTTCAGAGTTCAAGTCTTAGCTCCTTTGCACAGACCTTGTCAGCTGTGGCATGTCTTCTCCCTGCGGTCCCACTGTTCTCAGAATGGGACTTCATTACATCCATTCACTCACCTTATACAGAGTTGTATCCTTGAGTGCCTATCATGGGCTCAATTCTAACAGAAATCAACAGAACACCATTCATTCCTTCAAGGAGCTCAGTCTACATCAGTGCTGTCCAAATGACATAATGAGAGCCACAAACATCATTTAAAATTTTCAAGTACATGCATTTAAACAGGTTAAAAAAGATGAAATTAATTCTAATATTTTTTAGTTTAACCCCAAACAGGAAAGTATTTTAGCTTCAACATGCTATAGTTGTACAATTATGAATTATATATTTTATATTATTCATTATACCAAGACTCTCTGGTGTGTGATGTTTACCCTTCCAGCACTATCTCAGATTGGACCACATTTCAAGTGCTCAACATTCACATGTTGTTAATGGCTACCATACTGGAGACCCCAAGTCTAGATGGAAGACAAACAAGTAAATCCATAAATACAAAGTATAGATAGATATATAGGGTGTTGTGGGAGGGCAAATTATGAGTACCTAACCTCATATTGTCCATGGGATCGCTAAGAGTCGGACACGACTGAGCGACTTCACTTTCACTTTTCACTTTCATGCATTGGACAAGGAAGTGGCA
>CAKXYN010000862.1:0-12727 GCA_935064755.1 Tragelaphus eurycerus | reverse complement strand
ATAAAACAGAAGCAGAAGATATTAAGAAGAGGTGGCAAGAAAACACAGAAGAACTGTACAAAAAAGAGCTTCAAGACCCAGATAATCATGATGATGTGATCACTGACCTAGAGCCAGACATCTTGGAATGTGAAGTCAAATGGGCCTTAGAAAGCATCACTACGAACAAAGCTAGTGGAGGTGATGGAATTCAAGTGGAGCTATTCCAGATCCTGAAAGATGATGCTGTGAAAGTGCTGCACTCAATATGCCAGCAAATTTGGAAAACTCAGCAGTGGCCACAAGATTGGAAAAGGTCAGTTTCATCCCAATCCCAAAGAAAGGCAATGCCAAAGAATGCTCAAACTACCAAACAATTGCACTCATCTCACACGCTAGTAAAGTAATGCTCAAAATTCTCCAAGCCAGACTTCAGCAATATGTGAACCATGAACTTCCTCATGTTCAAGCTGGTTTTAGAAAAGGCAGAGGAACCAGAGATCCAATTGCCAACATCCGCTGGATCATGGAAAAAGCAAGAGAGTTCCAGAAAAACATCTATTTCTGCTTTATTGACTATGCCAAAGCCTTTGACTGTGTAGATCACAATAAACTATAGAAAATTCTGAAAGAGATGGGAATACCAGACCACCTGATCTGCCTCTTAAGAAATCTGTATGCAGGTCAGGAAGCAACAGTTAGAACTGGTCATGGAACAACAGACTGGTTCCAAATAGGAAAAGGAGTACGTCAAGGCTGCATATTGTCACCATGTTTATTTAACTTATATGCAGAGTACATCATGAGAAATGCTGGATTGGAAGAAACACAAGTTGGAATCAAGATTGCTGGGAGAAATATCAATAACCTCAGATATGCAGATGACACCACTCTTATGGCAGAAAGTGAAGAGGGGCTGAAAAGCCTCTTGATGAAAGTGAAAGTGGAGAGTGAAAAGGTTGGCTTAAAGCTCAACATTCAGAAAACGAAGATCATGGCATCTGGTCCCATCACTACATGGGAAATAGATGGGGAAACAGTGGAAACAGTGTCAGACTTTGTTTTTCTGGGCTCCAAAATCACTGCAGATGGTGACTGCAGGCATGAAATGAAAAGACGCTTACTCCTTGGAAGGAAAGTTATGACCAACCTAGATAGCATATTCAAAAGCAGAGACATTACTTTACCAACAAAGGTTCGCCTAGTCAAGGCTATGGTCTTTCCTGTGGTCATGTATGGATGTGAGAGCTGGACTGTGAAGAAGGCTGAGCGCCGAAGAATTGATGCTTTTGAATTGTGGTGTTGGAGAAGACTCTTGAGAGTCCCTTGGACTGCAAGAAGATACAACCAGTCCATTCTGAAGGAGATCAATCCTGGAATTTCTTTGGAGGGAATGATGCTGAAGCTGAAACTCCAGTATTTTGGCCACCTCATGCGAAGAGTTGACTCATTGGAGAAGACTCTGATGCTGGGAGGGTTGAGGGCAGGAGGAGAAGGGGACGACAGAGGATGAGATGGCTGGATGGCATCACTGACTTGAAGGGTGTGAGTCTGGGTGACCTCCGGGAGCTGGTGATGGACAGGGAGGCCTGGCGTGCTGCGGTTCATGGGGTCGCGAAGAGTCAGACACGACTGAGCGACTGATCTGATCTTATATATAAAACAAATAACCTACTGTATAGCACAGGGAATGCTACTCAATCCTCTGCAATGAAGAATCTAAAAAGAGTGGATATATGTATGTATATGTCCGATTCAGTTCAGTTCAGTCGCTCAGTCATGTCCGACTCTTTGCAACCCAATGAATCGCAGCACACCAGGCCTCCTTGTCCATCACCAACTCCTGGAATTCACCCAGACCCATGTCCATAGAGTCAGTGATGCCATCCAGCCATCTCATCCTCTGTTTCCCCTTCTCCTCCTGCCCCCCAATCCCCCCCAGCATAAGAGTCTTCTCAAATCAGTCAACTCTTCGCATGAGGTGGCCAAAGTACTGGAGTTTCAGCTTAAGCATCATTCCTTCCAAAGAAATCCCAGGGCTGATCTCCTTCAGAATGGACTGGTTGCATCTCCTTGCAGTCCAAGGGACTCTCAAGAGTCTTCTCCAACACCACAGTTCAAAAGCATCAATTCTTCGGCGCTCAGCCTTCTTCACAGTCCAGCTCTCACATCCATACGTGACCACAGGAAAGACCATAGCCTTGACTAGATGAACCTTTGTTGGCAAAGTAATGTCTCTGCTTTTGAATATGCTATCTAGGTTGGTCATAACTTTCCTTCCAAGGAGTAAGCGTCTTTTAATTTCATGCCTGCAGTCACCATCTGCAGTCATATTGGAGCCCAGAAAAGAAAGTCTGACACTGTTTCCACTGTTTCCCCATCTACTTCCCATGAAGTGATGGGACCAGATGCCATGATCTTCGTTTTCTGAATGTTGATCTTTAAGCCAACTTTTTCACTCTCCTCTTTCACTTTCGTCAAGAGGCTTTTTAGTTCCTCTTTACTTTCTGCCATAAGGGTGGTGTCATCTGCATGCTGCTGCTGCTGCTGCTAAGTCACTTCAGTCGTGTCCGACTCTGTGCAACCGCATAGACGGCAGCCCACCAGGCTCCCCCGTCCCTGGGATTCTCCAGGCAAGAACACTGGAGTGGGTTGCCATTTCCTTCTCCATTGCATGAAAGTGAAAAGTGAAAGTGAAGTCGCTCAGTCATGTCTGACTCTTAGCAACCCCATGACTGCAGCCTACCAGGCTCCTCTAACCATGGGATTTTCCAGGCAAAAGTACTGGGATGGGGTGCCACTGTATATCTGAGGTTATTAAGAATTCTCCCAGCAAATCTTGATTCCAGCTTGTGTTTCTTCCAGTCCAGCGTTTCTCATGATGTACTCTGCACAGAAATTAAATAAACAGGGTGACAATATACAGCCTTGATGTACTCCTTTTCCTATTTGGAACCAGTCTGTTGTTTCATGTCCAGTTCTAACTGTTGCTTCCTGACCTGCATACAAATTTCTCAAAAGGTAGATCAGGTGGTCTGGTATTTCCATCTCTTTCAGAATTTTCCACGGTTTATTGTGATCCACACAGTCAAAGGCTTTGGCATAGTCAATAAAGCAGAAGTAGATGTTTTTCTGGAACTCTCTTGCTTTTTTGATGATCCAGCGGATGTTGGCAATTTGATCTCTGGTTCCTCTGCCTTTTCAAAAACCAGCTTGAACATCAGGAAGTTCACGGTTCACATATTGCTGAAGCCTGGCTTGGAGAATTTTGAGCATTAATTTACTAGTGTATGAGATGAGTGCAATTGTTTGGTAGTTTGAGCATTCTTTGTCATTGCCTTTCTTTGGGATTGGAATATCTGAAACTAACATGGCATTGTAAAAACTATATTGCAGTAAAATTAATAAAAAATTAACTTAGACAACAAATAATATATAGGCTTTGTTCCAGTTAGCTCCCCACTCTTTATTAAAAGTCTAGTATACCTTAATCCTGCTGTCTTTGGTTTCAGATTCCCCTACAGGATGATAACATTATCTCTGCCCTCAGCCTAACTATAATGCATCTGCAGATCCACTCGGCTACTCCACATTTTGTCTAGGCTGGCTCAGATGTTCCAAATCCAACATGGGCAAAATAATCAATCAGCTCTACCCCACCCCACTTCCCACCTCATGCTCTGTCATCCTTTATTCCCTGATTTGCCAGGCTGTCAGAGAAACCAGAACACCATTTTATATGCTTGTTAATTTTTTTAATTCCTAAACATTCCTTACATCTGCCCTCTCCTCCCTGCTACAACCATGGTGCAGCTCTAAGACCTCAGCCTCTCTCTCTCCAGGGCCACTCTCACAGCTCCCCCATTCATCTACCTCAAGGCATGTAAAGGTCAATTCATTCCAAACAGACCACAGAAAAATATTCTAACATACACATCTAATCACTCTCTGTGACCCCTATGGACTGTAGCTCGCCAGGCTCCACTGTCCATGGGATTCTCTAGGCAAGAATACTGGACTGGGTAGCCATTCCCTTTTGCAAGGGATCTTCCTGACCCAAACCTTGGTCTCCTGCATTTCACAGAAATTCTTTACCATCTGAGCCACCAGGAAAGTCCAATCATTTACCACTGCTATGTGAAACCCATCCTTATTCTACCTCACCAGCTTTAACTGAAGGCCAACTCTTCAGTTTCCTGCTAGAGTTATACATGTGATAGCTTCCCCCCACTACCCTCTGCAACACCTTAGAACAGTTCCCAGTTTCCATTTGGAAATCTATGGGCTTCTGGAGAACCTGGCTCCTGCCCTGCCTGGTATCTAGTATCTGGAATGGAATACGTGCCTTCATACAGATATACTATTTAAGAACATGCGCATGACCTCTGCTGGCCCAATCAGAGTGGAACCAGGACTGGAGTTGGAATTTCTTGCACAAAGTCTCTGGACAATAGGGTAGACGCACCAGAGGGCTGGGATGCTAGATGCCAATGTATTGTCATGAAGAAGGAAACCCACTGAGGGCAAATATGGCCTCTGAGGCACATATTTGTCCTGGGATAAAACCATGAGCTTCTGCATGATATTATGTCTGAGAGCCATGTTACCTTGAAATGTTTCCATTTTATGGGGAAATAAGTGTCTTTCATTATTTAAAGTATTTAAATTGAGATTTATATAAATGGGTAAACACCCTGTGTTCATGAATTGGAAGACTAAATATTGTTAAGATGTCAATTCTTCCCACTTTGGTCTATAGATTCAACACATCCCAATCAAAATCCCAGCAAGCTATTTTGTGGACATCAACAAACTAATTCCAAAGTTTGTGCAAAAAAGGCAAAAATTAAAAATAATCAACAAAATACTGAAAAAGAAGGAAGCTGGAAGACTGACACACCAGATTGCAAGACTTACTATAAACTATGGCAATCAAGACAGTGTGGTATAGGATAAGAACAAAAAAAGATATACAGATTAGTGGAATGGAAGAGACCAGAAACAGATCCACCCAATACAGACAACTTACCTTCGATAAGAAAAAAAAAAAAAAATCAATTCCAAGGAGGGGAAAAAAATAGTCTTTTCAACAAACCATGCTGGAACAATTGAACTTCCATATGCAAAAAAAAGTCTAGACACAGACGTTACACTGGTCACAAAAATTAAATTTTGTAAAGATTATTGTAAAGAAAAATAATTTTCCTCTACTCACACTCAGAACACTTCAGTAGGCAGACGTGTTTCCCACACCAAGCAATTCTCCAACACCTGTTGGGTGGCCTACAATTCAATTAATACTGACACTAGCCAGATTCATCACAGACCCCATGAGGTGGCTGGCACCCACTGCAGATGCCAGCTCCAAGTCCAAGATGTCACCTGTGTTTCTGACCAACAGGCTGTAAACCAAAGTTTCCAAAACCCTCCTAAGGTTTCAATCATTGGAGTTTCTATGATCCACTCCTGAGGTATAATAATTTTCTAGAACAGCTCAGAGAACTAGAGGAAACACTTATGTTTACAGGTTTATTACATAGTAAAAGACCCAGGTGAATAGCCAGATGAAGAGATATGTGGGGCAAGGTCCAGAAGGTTTTTGAGCATAGGAGCTTTTGTCCCATGGGCTGCACCACCCTCCACGCATCTGGATATATTCATTGACCTGGAAGCTCTTCAAGCCTCATACTTTGGAGATTCTTTGGAGACCTTATCATGTAGGAATGATACATCCACTTCACTTCTAATCCCTTCCCTCTTGTCTCCAAGAACTGGGGAGTGGGGCTGCAAGTTAAAGCTTCTAATCTCAGCTTATTCTTTTTGGTGACCAGCCTCCCCACCCAGAGGTCCACCAAGAGTTCTCTCTTTAGAATAAAAGATGTTCTTATCATCCAGGAGGGCTTCCTGGTAGCTCAGCAAGTAAAGAATTCTCCTGCAATGCAGGAGAACACAGTTCAAAGGTCTCAGGAATTCTGTGCCAGAAACTGGGGATATGTGTGTATGTGTGTGTGTTTACTGCAGCATTATTTATGATAGTCAAAATATGGAAACAACTTAAGTATCCATCAATAGATGAATGAGTAAAGAAACTGTGGTATATATACAATGGAATATTACTCACTCATAAAAAGTAATGAAACATGAATGGAGCTCAGGAGCATTATACTAAGTAAAATAAGTCAGAGAAAGAAAGACAAATACCATATGACCTCACTTACATGTGGAATCTAAAAACAAAAAGGGTCATAGATAGAGGGAATAGACTGGTGGTTGCCAGAGGTGTGGGTGGAGGGTGGGAGAAATGAGTAAACTGTTTTTATGGGTTTTTTCCTTAGTTTAAATACGTTGAATTAAAACATTTCTAAACTTCTACTCTGTGAAGACTTAAAAGAATCAAAAGACATGCCACAATTGAAAAATATTTGAAAATTTGTTAAAGGATTTTCATTTAAAAATACAAAGAACACTGAAAACTGGGCAATAAGAAAACAGACAACCCACCAGAAAAAAAAAAAAAAAAAAATGGGCAAAAGATCTGAACAGATGCCTCATCAAGGAAGATGGCAAATAAGTATTTGCAAAGATTCTCATCTTCATTTGTCATAGGGGAAGTTCATGAAACAACAGTGAGATACCACACACATCTCTCAGAATGGCTAGAATCCAGAACACTGGCAACACCAAATGCTGGTGAGCACGCAACACAGCAGGTACTATCACTCATGCCGGCTGGGGATGCAAATGGTAGGCTCTTTAGCAAAAATCTTGGCTACCTCTTCCAAAGCTAAACATAGTCTTACCATACCATACAATTCAGCAGTCTTATCTTTTTTTAATCTGTAACATTTATTTAGGCAAAAGAAAAAAATCCCCCAAACAAAAAATCTATACACACAGCATTGATACCTAAGTGATGTCTTGATTTAAAGTACAGCAGGATTCACGTGCAGGACACTTCCACTCATCTAGTCACAGTGAGAACAGAGCTTCAGTCCAGATAACTGAGAATCTTTGAAATGTACACATATTACTCTTTCCAACGAATTTTTTTATATGCTTTGAAAGAAGTTAAACTCTTCCACCAAAATTTAAGCAAAAGATCATTTTTTCTACATTCACGAGTCAGCGAGAACTTGACAGTGGGAATTCTATAAAAGTCAGGAATTTCAAATTTTTATTCTTACAGATTATCTGAGAGTGTGAATCTTGACATAACATCCTCCCATTTTTAAATGCTCTCGGGAATATTCTGAGTTTATAAAAGGATGTCTCAGCTTTCATTAGTTAAGTAGCTTCCTGCCTCTAAGTTGATTAAAATAAGCTTTTTTAAAAAAAAAACAATTTAATACAAGCAACTCCTGCAGCTCAATTTCAGAAAAATAAACGACCCAATCAAAAAATGGGCCAAAGAACTAAACAGACATTTCTCCAAAGAAGACATACAGATGGCTAACAAACACGTGAAAAGATGCTCAACATCACTCATTATCAGAGAAATGCAAATCAAAACCACTATGAGGTACCATTTCACGCCAGTCAGAATGGCTGCTATACAAAAGTCTACAAGCAATAAATGCTGGAGAGGGTGTGGAGAAAAGAGAACCCTCTTACACTGTTGGTGGGAATGCAAACTAGTACAACCACTATGGAGAACAGTGTGGAGATTCCTTAAAAAACTGGAAATAGAACTGCCATACGACCCAGCAATCCCACTGCTGGGCATACACACAGAGGAAACCAGAATTGAAAGAGACATGTGTACCCCAATGTTCATCACAGCACTGTTCATAATAGCCAGGACATGGAAGCAACCTAGATGTCCATCAGCAGATGAATGGATAAAGAAAGCAGTGGTACATATACACAATGGAGAATTACTCAGCCATTAAAAAGAATACATTTGAATCAGTTCTAATGAGGTGGATGAAACTGGAGCCTATTATACAGAGTGAAGTAAGCCAGAAGCAAAAAACACCAATACAGTATACTAACGCATATATATGGAATTTAGAAAGATGGTAGTGACAACCCTGTATGCAAGACAGGAAAAGAGACACAGATGCACAGATGTATTGAACAGTCTTTTGGACTCTGTGGGAGAGGGAGTGGGGATGATTTGGGAGAATGGCATTAAAACATGTATAATATCATATAAGAAATGAATCACCAGTCCAGGTTCAATGCAGGATACTGGAAGCTTGGGGCTGGTGCACTGGGATGACCCAGAGAGATGGTATGGGGAGGGAGGTGGGAGGGGGGTTCAGGATTGGGAACATGTGTACACCCGTGGTGGATGCATGTTGATGTATGGCAAAACCAATACAATATTGTAAAGTAAAAAAAAAAATAATAATAATTAAAAACCCCAATTTAAACAATGTTTCAAAATAAATTCAAAATTAAGCATGTATTATTAATGAACTATATTTATGATTTCTCATCATCTGATAAATTTGGATTTTAAAAACATCCTTAATAGCTATTCTCTCTAGGTATGAAGTTAGGATGTGCTCTCCGAAAGAGCTGTGCTACATCCAGAGAAAAGAGAAAAAGCATTGGTTTTCCTGTAACTAAAAAAAAAAAAAAAAAAAAAAAGGCAGGGGAAGGAAAATAGGCAGGAAAAACCCTTTCTCAGGTTAACATAGAATGTCTTAGGTTAAGATTTGGAAACCAAAGAATGCACAATTAGGAATAGACATGTCATGAAAAAGCTATAAAATACTAAAAACTATATAGCAATTAGTCATTCAAAGCACACTCAGCAAAGTTTCCTATCATACTGCTAGTTTCATCACTGGGTGAAGTCTGGATTTGCTTTATTACTTAAATAAACAATTCCTGAGTGAACACACAAAATGAAAAAATGTGTCAACATAAAGCAATTGGTAAAGTTTAAACATCCAATATCCACACAACCATTTGAAACTGCTGCAATGGATTTGAGAGGGAAACCATAAGTTGCAAACCTCTCTGTAAGCTGCAGCAATCTTATTTATCCTGTTTATTTGAAAACCTATATTCACTTAAAACCCTGCAAACAAAAAACCAAAAATCCTGCAAACAATGTCTATACCAATGTATGACTGCCCAAAACTGGAAGCAACCAAGAAGTCCTTCCACAGGCGCAGGGATAAACAGACTGCGATGCATCCAGACAACAGAACGTCGTGCAGTGTGAAAAAGAAGCTGTGAAAAGACAGTGGGAGCTTCTGTGGTGGCTCAGTGGTAAAGGATCTGCCTGCCAATGCAGGGGACACGGGTTTGATCCTTGGTCTGAGAAGATTCCACGTACCCCAGGCCGACTAAGCCCACGTGCCACACCTACCGAGCCGGTGTTCCGGAGCCCGCGAGCCCTGACAAGAGGGACCACTGCAGTGAGAAGACTGCGTACCGAAACTAGAGAGCAGCCTCCACTCACCGCAACTGAAGCAGGCCTGTGCGGAGCAAAGAAAACTCAGCACAGCCAAAATAAAATAAAATTTAAAAAGACGTGGATGAAGGACTGTTCCGTGACTATTTATTACTGGGCGAAAGAAGCCAGTGTGGAAAAGCTGTATCGCCTAGTCCAAATACAGGCCATTCGGGAAAATACAAAACTATGGACAATAAAATGATCAGTGGTTGTCAGGTGTTCTGGGAAGGGAGAAGGAAAGAAACAGGAGGGGAACAGGGGATTTTCAGGGGGCAAATGGGTTTTTTCTCACTATAAGTTAAAACGATAACCTACCTGTACTTTATATTCTAGGCCTAGTGTCGTCTATGAGCACTTTATACAGTGTTCATTCATAATTCGTTCATCATTTCGTCAAGAAGTGATTATCAAACATGATTTAATACATATAGTATGTTCTGGGTCAAAATATTCTGTGTGTATTTGCACTTACTGCATCCCTTACTGGAATTTCTTTCTCCATTAGTTGCCTAGTATTTGCCTGTTTAACATTCTAAGCTCGCCCAGTTCTGAAGTGCTCTGAAAACATACACAGTGCCTCTCCCCACCTGGAGTTAGTTCATCCTCTTGTCTGTCTCATGTGGGCGTCTTCTATACTTGAATGTTTCACCATATGGACAGTATTGGACTACATCTCTTCTATAAGCTCTAAAAGGTGGGGGAGCATTGTTATTTAAATGACTTTATAAATTGCAACCACCCGTCAGTGAAAACCTTGAACACTCACTGTTCAGAGAAATATACTTTTAATATCTATTTTGTGTGGGCCCATAAAACATATAAAATAAAAATAATGCAGGTTTTTAGTAAGGTTCAGAGATCTTTACACAGAAAGAAGAAACATTAATGTATCTTTAAAGTCAAAACCACGCAGAATGCAATTAAATGATCAACACCGATAGGCTACAGACTTCTGGGAGAGACTCAGGAGTTAGATGATGAGTGGATTTAGGGACGGGGGTGTGAAGACTGTGGACCAGAATGTGGCATCCCAGAAAGTCCTCCATTAACTAAGATGGTAACTTTCATTTATTTTTCTAATGAATTAATAGATTATGTAATTTAGAGCTGTTTAGATTCACATCAAAATTGGGCAGAAGTACAGAGTTTTCTCATTTGCTCTTTGTCTGCATACAGGCCTCTTCCCCTACAGTGGGCATCCTGCTCCCCGTGGTCCTTCTGTTAGAGTGGAGGGCACTGCCCTGCATGGCAAGGTATGCCTGTCTTTCCTAGAGGGTAAACATCTTCCTAGCTTTAGAAAGGCTGTAAATGTACTATTGTGCTAAAGAACATGTATGAACTTCTCACATATTTTTAATGTTCAAAATATTTGGCCTATCAGAACTTCAGCTTTATAACTGAAATGTCAGATCAAGCAATTGATTTAGATTTATGATTTAAAGTTGAAATCTTCCTGAATTGGAACATTTATGTGACTTTTATTAAACTTTACTGTATTTACACATTCAATTTATTACAAGTTATACAATACTTAGGTAGGTTTTATTTACACTTACGAAGGAACTGGGATGTATTAGATTTGCAATGCAGTTTAAAGATATAAAATGTGTAAACAGTTCAGACTTAGCAGTAATAAGACCCCCTCCTGCAAGTTACAGTTAAAAATTGCTCAAAAACATAAGATTAGTGTCGTATGGGCTTTAAAACTTCGGGAAAAACTGGGGCTTTATAGCCCTGGGATTTCTTTGGAAGGAATGATGCTAAAGCTGAAACTCCAGTATTTTGGCCACCTCATGCGAAGAGTTGACTCATTGGAGAAGACTCTGATGCTGGGAAGGATTGGGGGCAAGAGGAGAAGGGGACGACAGAGGATGAGATGGCTGGATGGCATCACTGACTCGATGGATGTGAGTCTGAGTGACCTCTGGGAGTTGGTGATGGACAGGGAGGCCTGGCGTGCTGCGGTTCATGGGGTCGCGAAGAGCTGGACACGACTGAGTGACTGAACTGAACTGGGGCTTTATATCTGTGACTTATTTAAAAAATCTCAATAGAGTTTTTTGGAATAGATGCAGTTTCCTCTGAGGAAAACAAAAACAACCTCTAATATCTAACTTTTCCAGAGCAAATCAACCCTTCCTTTAATCTTTGAAACTTCTGTGTGTTGTGTGTGTTCGTTGCTTAGTCATGTCCGACTCTTTGCAACCCCATAGACCGCAGCCTCACCAGGCCCCTCTGTCCATGGGATTCTCCAGGCAAGAACACTGGGTGGGTTGCTATTACCTTCTCCAAAAGGAACTATAGAAAGAAAGAAAGTGAAGTCACTCAGTCATGTCGGACTCTTTGCGACTCCATGGACTATAACCTACCAGGCTCCCCCATCCATGGAATTTTCCAGGCAAGAGTACTAGAGTGGATTGCCATTTCCTTATTCATGAAACTTCTATAATTGTATAAAAAATATAGATTTTCCCCTATATTTATCTCTTTGCTATCATGCAGTGAAATTCCAGAACACCAGGACAATGTCTCATTTATATCTGATTCTGTAATGTCTGGCATAAGCTTTTGGCACACAGTAAGTTCTCAATAAATACTGAACATAATGAGAAGGTTCTGGAAAAGACAGCAGAGCATGACTTAATATCTCCAATGTACATTTATTCATTGTCAAGATTCAAGGACCAAGCAATACAAGTGTATCCCAGGTGACCTGAAACATGATTAACATTTTGGTCAAATCTCAGAATGAAAAAATCTGTGTAACAGTTCATCTCTCTTCCCATCTGTTCCTGTGTCAGTTAAATTCTACAGGAATTGCTGTGGATTCTTTAACTTTGCTTCTTATCCTTGAGCAGCTCTGAGGCTTCATAATTTGTTGGTTGTTTCAGGATCTCGATTTAAACATTGACTTTGCCATAGTGAAAAGAACTTGGAACAAAGGAACCCACGCTCAAGTACTGATCCTGCCACAGGCCAAATACAACAGAGCGGCTGTGCAGCCTGGGGCTGTTGCTTACCCTCTCTGAGTATCACTTTGCTTGTCAGTAAAAGAAAATGCTATCAGTATTTGCCTCACAGAGATTCTGTGCTTATAGAATGCCATCTTAAGGTATAAATTCGGGACAACTATACAAATGTAAGATGCTGCTGCTAAGTCATGTCAGTCGTGTCTGACTCTGTGCGACCCCATAGACGGCAGCCCACCAGGCTCTGCCATCCCTGGGATTCTCCAGGCAAGAACACTGGAGTGGGTTGCCATTGCCTTCTCCATTGTGTGAAAGTGAAAAATGAAAGTGAAGTCGCTCAGTCACGTCCGACTAGTAGCGACCCCAT